>VZRZ01006029.1:1087584-1145954 GCA_013398175.1 Climacteris rufus | reverse complement strand
CGCCCCGCCCGCCCTCACGGGGCAGCCTCACGGGGCACGGCCCGTGTCAGTCAGCGGGCAGGGCGGCTCGCAGGCACCGCGGTGTCCCGGGGCATGTCCCTCACGGCTCTTCCCCCGCTTGCGGGGTGCGGCCGAAGCCAACAGCGTTCACTCGCCGGCTTTTTTAATTTCGGGGGTAACTCGTGCTTTTTTGAGTGGCTGCAAGAGGCGCCCGCTCCTGGCCCGTTCCGTGGGCCAGTTGTCATTTTAAGTTGGCAAAAAATCACAGAATGGTTTGGGTTGTAAAGGAACTTAAAGATCATCTCGTCCCTGCCATGGGTAGGAACACCTTCCACCAGACCAGGTTGCTCAGAGCGCCATCCCACCTGGCCTTGAACGCTTCCAGGGTTGGGACAGCCACAGCTTCTCTGGGCAAGCTGTTCCGGTGCCTCACCATCCTCACAGGGAAGAATTTCTTCCTAATATCGAATCTAAACTTTGTTTAACTCATTCATTGAACTGTTTCTTACTCAGCTGCACAACGCCTGTCTTGTATCTGTGCACACTTAGAAGACAACTCTGCATTAAGTAAAACCTAAACAAGGCATTGAGATGCAGAGTTTTACTTATGGCAGGAGAAGTGCAAGAGAAATGACATAAAACAAGCTTTCCATTAAATAATCCTCTAAATCCCCTAAAACCTGACTGCTTATACACCCGAGAAGTCCTCTGCCCAATGTCTATTTAATGTGTTATGGTCACAGCCCTGCTGGAATGTCGTCTTTGGACACTGTATAATCAGAGCTGTAAATAAACACCAGGTTTAACTGCTATGTAGGTTACTTTTTAAAGCTTCATTTTTGCATGGATACAGAACAATGCAAATATTGTAAGCTGCCTGTGGCAATGCAGTGAGACTACCCAGCAATTCAAATGACGAATGGTAACCCAGGTGACAATTTGTGCACACAGTAGACTTTATGGAAATATTTTTACAAAAATAAAACATACTTTGCAAACTTCAGTAGACCGTAGAACATGAATATCAACAGCTCCTTCAAATGTTAACGATAAGCACTTTCCATACAATTACCCCCCTTTTTATTGTAATACTTCACTTTATTTACCTTGCCCCAAACCCAGACCTAGGAAAATTACAGGAGGAAGAAAAATGGTTACATGGACATAAGACAACATTTATAAGAGTAAAATGGAGTGACTGTTTGAATTCAGAAATAAAACAATTTCCCTATTTTCAAACTCAAGGAATGAGAAGTCTGTTGGATTTGATTACCTTCTCTCAGAAGAAAAAAAAAAACCTACTCAGAGATTAGCTTTCATGAGTAGTTTTACAACAAAGGCTGTACTGGTATGGGATCCCACGCTGAAGAGCTCTCATGTTTCACTCCACAGCTGCTTCCACATCATTCCTTACTTTGCAGCTGACCTCAGCTGCACAGGTCAAAAGTACACCCCATGGGATTAAATTGATGCAAATCCAGGGTGAGGGGAAATGTGGGACAGCACCTCTGGGCTCTCTAGTGTATTAAAGTAGTCAAAGAAAGACACCAGCACTATAAAAAAATCTTTAAAAGTACCTGAATTTAGAGTAGGAATAACATTAATACTTCAGCATGCCATGAGATTTACAGCACACTGAGGCAAAAATCAGCTATGTACTGACATAGCATGTTTCACAGAGGAAGGGATGTTTGACATCAAGCCAGAGTCTTAACTCCAATGGGAAGTGCAAAAGGAGCCTTACTTCCCACATAGCACATGGGAATTCATTCTTCATCATCTCATCAAAAAAAGTGCCCTACTTTGAGAAAAAATCAGAATGTAACTACTATTCTCTATCAGCAAAATATCCACATAGCCCCATGTCCAGTGCCTGGTAATGAACAGGGAGTGTTTCTTCTGGGGTTTGCTCTCCAGACTGCCAAATGTGTGGGGCTAAACCCACTGCAGAAGGGATTTGAAATCTTTTTCCTAGAATTCGAGGGCCAGATTTGGATCCCCCCCTTAATCAGTCAGTGTGTTCATCTTTTCTGGAATGGAAGAAATTAAGCTATCACAAGCAAGTTAACTTATTTCAGAGAAGTACATTAGCATCTGAAAGGGCCAGCTGCAACCCCAACACCGTGCCCCGCAGATTACAGAGCACAGAGGGTTCTTCCCTTTCCCCAGGAAGAACTACGTATCCTCACTTTCTCTTCTAAAATCTGGAGTGTCTTCAGGGGGTACTTGCAGAAGTCAACTTCAGCCCAGCCACCTCATCTCTTTAGATTCCTCTTCCTGCAGACAGAGCAGGGAAATAGGCTCCTTCTGAAGGCAGCGGGGGCATGGGAATGAAGTCCTTGCTCAGAAACCGACTCAAGAGATCGGCCAGTGCTCAGAGCACCTTGAGAAATCAGATTGGCCAGGCTGAAGTTGGCCTTTCAGAGTGCCCTCCTTCCTCTTCTTGTCTTTACACTCTCCCCATAGTCATCTACTGCCTCTCACTTATGTACTTATATATTTACTTTTTTGTCACTTTAATGTGTTCCCTCCTTTCAGCATGTTCACGCTGTAGTGTTGTTCCAAATTACCCCATCCCAATGAGGAAATAAGACAGTTCAATGCTGTATCATTCGGGATTGTTCTCTTCACTCATAAAGACTTTTTAAAAAGTAATTACTGTAACAAATTGAAGTTCCTGGAATGGTGCATTAACAGGATCTGTCTTCCCATATTACTTCCAAATGGGAAGTGTTGTTCCATGCTGCCAAAGACTTTGAGTCCTTTAAAAAAAGAAGGCATATCAAATAATGTAATTTAATTTTCTTCAATTTTACATGTATAGCAATGACAGTCATGCAAATGTAGATGGGTAAAACTTTTTAAAAGTCAAGTTCTACTTTGTCTGTAGTGGGTGAAGAACACATGGGATTTTATCCTGATACTGTGCTCTTTCTAAAAATATAATCACAGTATTTACCTTTAAAGCTGTCTGCAGGAGGGAAACTCATAAAGCAGCTCTGCTCTTCCCATGAACAGAGGCTGCTTTGTGTAAAAAATTTGCATGCTATTAATTTGAATAATTCCTTGGGCTGAATTCTCAGCTGTGCCCAGGTTTGGTGGGAACAGCTGATGGAAGGGAGACACAAAGGAGCTGTTAGCAGCTTCTCTCACAGTTTTCTTTCAGGAATCCTCTAAACTACAACTTGTATCTCCTGTTTTCCGTTGTGGCAGTCCCCCTTGTCAGCATTTCCTTGGCTATGGGAAGTAAGTAGCCTGTAAGTAGCCTGTAAGTAGATACTACCTGTAAGTACGTAGTATTTGGAGCATGGTTGGTGAAGATCACTGAACACAGCTTTGTATCACATTTCAGCTTTTCTGAGCCTGGAGCTTTGTAAATCTCAATGCCTTGGGGAGTGCGAAGTGTGCTTGGATGTGCAGGGGGTGCAGTTCACTGTGTGTTGGTGGTGCTTTGGTATGGGTTGGACAGGTGTAATGTATTTTTAAAGCCATTCCCATGTGTTGAGAAAACTTGCATGACTACATCTGAATTCCTACTTCTTACTTCCTCTTTTAGGAGAAAACAGAGGGAGTCTTTGCCCTGCTGTAGACCTACAAAGTCACAGGTGTGCATAACTCCCATTCCAGAATGGTAAATCAGAGGCAGCAATCTGCAGCTGGGCTCCCCTTTGATCTCTCATCATGGCTGGATCCAGGTCTGGACACTGCTTTTAGTAAATGCACCTCCAGTGGTGACACAGCTAAAGATATTGAAGTAGCAGCTGGAAAGAGAATTTCACAAAATTACCATTCAAGGTTCTGTGATCCTTCTATTCAGAAAAGCTATCTGGGTGTAGAATTTGTAGATTTTTCTTTTTTTCACACTTGTCTGGGCACTGCCAGAAGAACTGCACTTAGGTTTACAAAGCTGGGTATTTCTGTTGTACCTGTACAGTTACTCTGATACTTCCCACAGCATCACAGATGTACATGTTCACTCAGAAGGAAGGAGCTGTCCTAAAAGTGTTGGATTTACCCTGAGTGTACAGAGATCTGCCTTGCATGCTGGGTCTGATGCTCCCTATTTCTACTGTTCAATTAAGTAACTCAGTTGAGAGCTTAGTATCTTAAACAGTAAGGGAACACATTAAAGTGACTGAAATCAGTATGCAAGAAATATAGAAGATTTAAGATTAAGCTGGAAGTCAAATTACTGGGAACTATCAGGGAAAAAATCAGGAATGAGGAATATATTGTGATGTCCTCTGGGAAAAGGTGAGCAAATCAGTCTATAGACAGCCAGCACCCATCTCTGCTTTACACAGATTAAGATAATTTTCCATGAAAAGTTATGAATGTTAGCTTTATGCAAATTAAGACAATCCTTTCAAAAAAGAAGAAGGTAAAAGAAAAGCTCTATCCTAAGATGTTGGTTCTAGCACTGGATTCACACTGACGTTTTCATTTGCCAGTACTTTCAGTGTCCTTCAGGAATTAGTTTCTGAACTTGATTCGGGATGCAGTCTCTCACCTTAGAGGAGAACTCTTTCTTGAAGTATATGGTCAGAGACTGTGTAATGTTGTCTTTTATGAACTCTTTATCTTTCATTTTTGTTGCAGTGGCCTTTCTCTACTGACTGTATTGTGTGTTTCAATTTTTTAAGCAGAGTTTCCTGTTCCTTATTAGGTGAGAACCTAATTGGCTGTGAATCTCTCCCAGTAAAAGGAAAGCAGATCTCCTTTAGCTTTCCTCAGCTGAAGCCTCTTGCTCTGATTCCTTTTCCATCCCGTGTCTCAGTCCTGAGAGACTACATGCCCACTTCCTCCGTTAAGGTGGCTGAAGAGATGAATTTCATTTCTTAAGTAAAGCCGTCTGGGATGTCCCACGCGGCCACATCATGACTCAGATGGCAAACAGAAGTTCCTTCAGGGGCAGCAATACAGAGCAGTGCAATTTTGTGTCCATCCCCTAATTACTGAATGTTTTTGTTCTATCAAGGCCTTCCAGAGCTAGCAAGACAACTAAAATCTGAAGTCTTGATCAAGTGATAGACTAGGTAGTAAAAGGCTGTAGAAAGGGGACCGTGGAGACATCTGTCTGCTCCATCTACCATTTGGGGCATATAGTGCCAAGCCACGCAACAGAAGAGTGCCAGAACAAAGTAACAACTACACAATGAAGAGTGGGACAGAGACATTAATTCCTGAGAACACACCCTAGACCAGAGTGTTTACTTTAGTCATAGAGATGCAGCTGAGAATTACGTGTTTTAAACTTGATGATAGAAAACAAAGTATTGCTGTGAGAGTTATGAAAACTGAGGGAACAAAGCACCCCACATCTCATAGCAAAATCACCTTCTCTTAATAGCTACAAGTGGGAGAAGAGGAAGTAACTAATAACTCTACTCACCCAGGAAAACATGGGTGTCACAAACAAGAATACAAGGGCTAGGGAAGTTCACCACCTTTTTTTAGCTCTTTTGAAGCAAACATAACTGCTTGTTTGTGGGCACACACAGGCTTCTTTGTCATGTGGTGAACTTCTTTATTTTATTCTGCAAAAGGCTGTAAACACAAATTGCTTCAGACTGGATATCTTTTATCCTTAACAGTACTCAAAGGGTGAACCAAAGCCCATCCATATCAGAAGAAAGCCTACACCATGGCTGGATGTGAGGCAAAGTTAAATCAGGGCTCAGTTCTTGAGCCCTTCTCAGGGCTTGGTTCTTCTAAGCCTGCAGTCCAAAGGGAGGTCCTAAGGATCACAAGCTCTTAGAAAACAAGACTGATAAATAGATATGTGGTCCTCCTGATATCAAAGGGTGTGAATTGATCCTTCTGTCTTGGAATGAAACCCAGGAAAGAAAAGAGCAACGCTCCCAGTCTGAGGCCAGTCCCTGTGCTGGGTGGTGAACAACTGCCAAGGTGTCCTTGGGAAGCCCCGATTCTTTCTGCCCAAGCAACTTCTCCAAATAAAACGTGGACGGAAAGCCCTTGGGAAAGATTTCCAGCTATCCATCACTAGCTAGGAATCTGGTCCATCTAGTTAAGTAGTTGTTCCTGTGCAGTACTCTTCCTACTGAGCATGAGGACTCCCACTCTCCAGAGTCCAACTCACAGGGTACAGGACAGGCCAGTTCCAGTGTACCCATAGGGATTAATACTCATTATGAGGCCTATGCAGTAACCTCTTCTTTCTGAGAAGGACATATACAGACTTGAAACTTTTTACTAGCTGTGCCCTCCCTGGCTCTTCTGTTCTTTCCTTTAGCAGTGAAAATTGCATCCAGTGCATGACTGGAGTAAAAAAATGTGCTAGTTTTACTTTGCCTACCAGGCCCTCGATATACTCTTGGCTTTGCTTTCCTAATGCAAAATGCATATGTGTGTCAGTAATCATGGATCTCAGGTAATGAGAGAAGCCATCCAGCTCATACTGTCATCCCCACCTCCCATACAACTGCTGCAAATGAAAAATCCATCGATTAAATTAGATAATTTAAGAAACAGACACAAACCTACCACTTCAGGAAAGCTACATGCTCTTTAGCAGAAACTCTTGGCAACACACAAACATGAACCTACAGACTGGCTTTAGCTTCCCATTATTGTTTCTGACTTCTAAAAGGCCTTTGTCTAAGCAAGGTAGGCTTTTATTTGGCTAAACAAACAAGCCTTTGAAGCAGCAAACTTTATAAAAGCTGCAAGTCTTGTAAAAGAAATCTCATAAATCCGTATAGTCTTCCCTATTAGCAAATGTTTTTGATTTACTAGAATGTTTTTCTCTGGAATTGCTGTGGTTTTCATCTTCAGGCCTTTGGAAAGTTTCTTGACCAAACTTTCTAGAATTAAAACACATTCAGTGCTAGAATTAAAATATTCATGCTTATGTCTGTATGGGAATTTGGCATGCCTGAATGTCAGATGGGTATTTGAAAACATTTTTCTTGTGGATTCAAGAACTCACCTGTACTTCCAGAACCCCAGAAGTTTTCCCAAGGAAATACGTTATTTTAAGTCTATTTTTTTTCCTGATGCATGTGTGAAATCTATAGAGGTACTTTTCCTCAGGGAGAATATATAAACCAGGGAGAATATATAAACCTCTGCCAGGCAGAGGACTGGCAGAATTTTATTGTGTGGACTTTGTACCAAACCGTTGGGTTTCAGATCTGTGTTCTCTGACTGCATCACTGTTTCTTGAGAAACACTTCAGCGCTGGCAACTCCTGTAACAGGAGCTCTGAACTCTTCACTTAGCTTGTAAATTGGCACATCTTATGCCTTTGGACATGCTGGGGACATTAGTTAAAGCATCCAGA
Organism: Climacteris rufus; assembly: GCA_013398175.1. Lineage (NCBI taxonomy): Eukaryota > Metazoa > Chordata > Aves > Passeriformes > Climacteridae > Climacteris > Climacteris rufus. Next base: position 1,138,651 of record VZRZ01006029.1, on the reverse strand, counting down.
ATCCTGATTTATGATTTACCATTGTCATATAAGGAATGCTTATCTTGAATCTATTGCCCTGAAATCACCCCTGGAAGCAGCTGCAAGAACTTTCTTAAGAAATGGATACAAGAAAGAAAAACCATGCACTACCTCCTCACACAAGAATTTTATCTGAAATGCCTCTCTCCTCCTGTTCTCAATGGTTTGCCAGATACAGTCTTCTGACACACATTTTATCAAGTCTTCCTTTATAACCTTTTTCTCAGGTTGCCTTCCTCAGTGGGAATCCTCACATTGCAGAATTTCTTCTTTGCAGCCCTGCCAGTGACTCAAAATTGAATCTCTTCTTCTTTCTGCTATGCCTACTCTGAATTGTGTAATTTCTTTATACCCCTGAACTATTTACTTCTAATTTGTTCACGAGGTAGTCCTGGTTGTGTTCCTAACCACTGCTCTCTTCTAATGCACTACCAGATTTTATTTGGGCTTTTGCTGCCATGACGACTTTGCTCCACCTTTAGAAAAATATTTTAAAATTATTTTTAAATGCATTCTTTGGTAATAGAGAGAAACGCTGTAGTAGCTGAACTATCAGTTTTCCCTTCGTGCTTGTCACAGAAAGGCGAGAATGGACTCTGGCTTTCCAGGGAGCTGCTGCTGGGGACACAGCGCTCTCTGCTGCTGGGAGCACACAAGGACACTTCGAGCACAGCCCTGTGGATTTGCTGCATAAAACTGCAGCTTCCTCTTTGGCTCTGGAGCATTCTCTCAGGTTTCCAAGTGTTTGGAGAAGTGTCCTCACACACTCATCAACACTCTCCATCCACGCGTCAGGGAGCAAGGCATGGACTCCAGATGTAGTTCTGTCTGTGAAGCAGCAGAGATGCAGGAAAGGTGAGTATTCCAGTCCCTTCTCTTCAGCTTTCCCTTCACCTTTTCCTCCAGCCCACTTGCAGTGATATGACATGTAACATTTATTAACATCCCATTTCAACTGGCCTAAACCATTTGGGTCTCAACCTCCTCAATCACCTGGAACTTTTTTCTTCTGTGTTTTTGTGGAGTGCTGCAGTTGCTGCATGGGTGGCAAATCATGCACTGGTCTTCTCTGCATGACATAGAGCATTTCTCTTTGATTTCCCACACTGTTTTGGATTGAGTATTGTACTATTTGATGTAAATTTTTTTCCTTTTTGATTTAGCTTTGTTTTGTAGCTCTCTAATGGCCTTACAGCTGGAAGGAATAGAATCTGTTCTATTGTGTTTGATTTTATTGCCTCTCCACTTACCAAACAAGCTACAATAAATTATTGAAGTTATTGGTAAAAATTGGGATGGCATTTAATTATCAAAGACACTTTTCCTGTGACAAGCACACTGTTGCTGATATCACAATGCTTCCTTCATGATTACCCCACCTTCCTGAAGCTGCAGTGTCACACAACTATATTGGCAACATTCTGGATCGCTCTGGCTCCAATTCTTAAACATGCCACACTTTGCTCTCACGTGTGAAAATAGAAGGTAGTTACCTAAGCAGTTCTCAACATTCTGAGCCATGCTGAGAAACCCATGTGAGACTGGCAGCTGTGGGCCTGGAACTCTGAGAAACCCATCCCCCGTAGGAGCAGCACATATCCCAGGAGCATGTAAAACATGACAGTAAACTCCTGTATTCAGGCACCTCCATGTCTCCCATATAGTTCATTTTGTATAACCAAAAAATTACTGGCAAACTTAAATGTGTACTAGAAGTGAAGTCTGTGGTAAGGCTGTCTTGCATGTTCTGATCATATATGCGTACTATTAATATAAACACAATGCAGCATGCAGAAAAGGAAAGAGCTTATGTAAGGAGCAAGGTTTGTGATTCTCATGAAACGCAGAATTCTCAAAAACAAGAGGCTTTTTGACTCACTTTTAACGTTAAAGTCACCTTTTACTGTAGAAAAAACCAATTTATTTTCTCTTGGCCAGGTACTCCATTCTGCAGCCTTAGATTTTTGCGTACCAGAAACTTAAAAAATCCAGAGATGTCTTAACGCCATTCTATGTTTATTCTGACTTAAGGTTTCAACCTCAAATAGGACTGATGCAGAATATACATGAAACTATTTAAGCTAGAGGCTGAGCACCTGAAAGCTGATAGGCTTTATACTACCCTGCAATAAATACTGGTGGCCATGGCTTTGTGAAATAGTTTAAGAAAACACATGTATTAAAGAAGATGTCTCTAAATGATGGCCCTTACCAACACAGGTATGTAAGGGCCATGTCATGTGGGGAAGTGTGCACTGTGCAGGATCAAGATCCCCAGCAAGAGCTGCCAGTCCCTGAAAAACAGCGACCTTTACCCTGGCAGCAACCTGACACTTGTCAAGTATTATTAGGGCAGCATTTCTTAAAAGGCGAACTGTAAACAGTCAGAGAGCAGTTCAATAAATATCAAGCTTCTCTCAGATTTTCATAATGCAAATGAAAAAGTGGAACAAAATGGGAGAATACAAATCAACAGTGATTTACACAATGAAGCCTGACATTTTGTTTGGATGCAAATCAAAACCATTGTGGTATAGGCAACACTCCTTGGATATTTTTTCCTGCCCAAAAAGACCAGCTATCTGTTTCATTTTTAAAGTATGAGAAATATCACACTCAAGGAGAAAATGATCTTCTGACAAGATCTATAAATAAATATCTCAGGAGAAATTTACTAGCCTTTTTGTCTAGAAAGCTCTTTGGCTTACAGCTCTCCTTAAAAATCCTCTCAAAATTAAAGGAGAACAGATGTTTTTGTTGAATCTATCACTGTACTTTGTAAAGCTACAATGTAAGTGGAAAAAATCACTGCTGTGTCTACTCCCCCCCATTATTAATGCTATGCTATTCAAATCCATTTGGTAGTCCAAACAAGTCTCAATTGCTTAATAAAGAAATTAATCTGGCATTGTGTGAATACTTAACAGACTAGTGATCAGCAGATATTCAACCAGCAACAAGAATGTTAAATATGCATACAAATTGTTGTAGGAATATTTAAAGTTGATTCCAACTCTTAGCAATTTTCTAAGCAGAACAATTTTAAGTACCATTAAATGACTGGTGAGTAGTGAAATAGGTCTAAAAATAGAATCTGCAAATGAACCCATCATATTCAATAGCTCTGTAAGTTTAACTGTTCACCTAGAATTTCATAAAAGGGCAAGAAGTTGATGGACTATGTCCCACAAACTTTAATTTGTAACAATGCCTTTATGCAAGAATCCATGTGAAACCACACTGCTCACAGACAGGACACACTTATGAACTAGGAAGACAAGTCAAAGTTTGAAAAAGCTTTGACACAAAACAGCTCACATTTTTCACAAGGTGAGCATGGAGGAGAATACCCTTCCTGTGTACACTTCTCTTTTGTGGATAAGGACTACGGTGTCTGTGATTTTGAGATCTAACATGCAGCACTGCTGAATTAAAACAGCAAACAGTGCTTATTAATAAACTGCTAGCATTACCAAAACACAGGATATTAAAATGCTTACTTGGTCATGGTTTTGCCTTCCTAAGTGCAGAGTGTAGCATTTAAAGTCAAAGCTAGCTCTGTACTTTTGAAAAGCTCATTTTTACATTCTTCTTAGATTTGTTAACAAGACTCAGAAGTTGTCCATCAAAATGGGCAAGAACACCAGAAACACACTGCAAATCCACCCTTCACCAAACAGCACAAAAATCATGGTCACAGCTTCATATTTAATGTGGAATCACTTTAAGTATACAATATTTCAAAAGATCCAGAAACTGGTTAGGAACCAAAAGCCAGTAGAACAAAAATACAGAAAATCTAAAATACATCTTTGACCTTTTTAATCCTATATTTTAGGGTCACATTCCTGAATCGACAATTTTGCCTCATGAGGAAAGAAACTTTGGTATGGAGTTGAACTAGCCACATGAATAGCACCTGTAGCTTTCAAAATAAATAGTAATGGCTAACTAGACATGATGGCAGCGAGATATCCCCTAAGAACAAGCATATGCTTGGAGCTATGAAGGCTGGACAATGAAATGAGTGTAATTTTTTAAAGTAACTTTAAAGCATTTCTGCTTTTCACATTTCTAATTATTTAGAAAGCTTTCCTACAATGAGAAAGCTTTACTTTTATATGCTAACCCCTACTAATCACTCGCTTGAAAATTGCACTCTGATACTCGAGAAACACTATTATCAACTGTTTTTTGTTTAAGTCTTTAGATTTCCTCTGTTCTTCTAAAACATTTTATTTTTATTCCATAGGCCTATGCTGCTTAGCAGTAGATGCTGGGAACAGAACTATCCCCCCTGCTCCAACACATACTTATTAAAAAGGTCAAAGATAAATTCGACCTTGAAGTGGAACAGAAGTTGGGCTTTTCTTAATAAATGGTATCAGAAAGAACAAATTACTTTGTCACGTGTGACACCCTCCTACAGCCATCGATAAAGTAGCTACCGGAATGTTAGTCTATGTTAATCTGTGTTTTATGGGTTTGCAACAAAGCATAATACACATCTAACAGGGTAAGTGAAACTTCAGTTTCCAGTGTGTAATGAATTTTAGTCATTTAATACATTTTAACTTTTATTTGTGTATTCCACTGTAGTGCTGTGACAACAAATCACACCTGTGTACCAGAGCATACATCAACAGTATGATGTAAATTTACTTACACCACTGCTATATTTAGATTTTTGAAAGAGACATAAGCATACACTATGGCCACAGCAAATAATTTTCTGGGTTTTTTCTTCAATAACCTTCACTTTTTCAGTAATACTTCACTTTTAAAATTTGAATTATTGAAAAAATCACAGAAAGTTTATACAGGAACAGATATAAGGAATAACCTCACAGGCACTGATATGACAAACATTTATTTTAAGGGCTGAGAGGCATTAATACCATATCGACAAAGTAGACTGAAAAGAATGACTAACTTTGTCTAAATGGAAAACGCCCACTTTTGCTTGTTGAGAAAAGAAATTCAGAAAGTTATTTTTTGGCCTTGCTATGTCACAAAGTCAATCATACAAAGACCTATGCATGTAACCTAAGATAATAGTTTCAAAAGCCCTTCTATTAAAAAAAAAACCCATCATGCAAATCTTTGATCAATTATGCAGCGGCTTTAAAACTGTTGCAAGACCATACTGTATATATTAGCTTTTATACTGCTAATGCACAACTAACAGCAAACTCGATTAGATTAACACAAATTTGTCTTAATTACACCGTTATATCACACTAAGGAGACAAATGCCACAAGATTGGCAAAAACATTTAATTCTGAGCACTCAAATGGCAGGACAATTATGTGTTGTAACCCTTTCACATTTAGAAAAAAACATGATCCTGCAGTCTCACTTTACAAAAAACAAACAAAAAAACCCTCCTGTAAAATATTAATTGGGAGGGGAACAGTTTTACTACCTAACACAAAATAACTCCTACAACTTGTGTCAAAGGCAAACAAAAATATTTCTAAAGAAAAAGTCAAAATACACATAGCAACAGAAGCACAAATGCTGCATTAAATACAGTCAAGATAGGAAGACAATGCACTTGTTAATAAAAAAGACAAAAAAAGGGAAGAAAAGATACTAAAGTTAGCAACACATTTAAAGAAAATGTAATGAGGGAAAACTATTTTTTCCTATGACAATAATTTCCATTTGCAGTCTTTCCATCCATAATTTGTCTGGTACAGTACATCCAATTAAAATATTCAGACTCTCACAGAAGAGCTAGGTTGATCTCTTCCAAATCTAATTCACAAGCTGGTTTTGGATGTTTTAAACAGACATCATTATGAATGAAGTAAAAGCAAGGCAACAAATGGACTTCTCATTACCATCAATGTTAGCAATGATGACAAACATTTTTAAAAGTTATCATAATCTTTTTTGTCTTTCTTTCCCTCTGCTTCAAACCCATCAACCCCATCACTGTCCCTTCTCCTTTTACGATTATTATGGATGTTGAAGCGTTGATTCATCTGTGGTAACGGATCCATTCCTAGAACTTTGTGTATCTGACGGAATGCAAGGAGTCTCAGTGCAAACTAGAGAAAGGGTAGAGAGAAGTTATTTATGTTACAAACAAATGTCCATTTCGAGTATTTTGTCAAACAACTAAGGAAGAACATTAGTGGTGTATGAGATTTCCCTTAGCTCTAATTACCCCTTCTTTCTTTCTTTCCCCCAACAAAGTCAAGACAATATTATGTGGATGGCACATTTGCTGCTTCTCTAAGTACCTCATCTTAGCTTAAAATTACTATACTTGTGTTTGAGCTTCTGGGCTTGCACTGAAGCAGCCAAGACTTGTCACGTGTGCCATTAGGCATAAGGAATCATTAGTAAAAGGATCAAATGAAGAGGCAGACGCAGTAACCTCGTAAGCTGAGAGCACGAATGGTCACTACTGTCATATGAAACTTATACAGATGTATTTATACCATATTAAATATCACAGTAGTTTCCAAACTAGTAACATATTGCTGTAGATTGAGCCTGTTTACAGGTATATACAGACATATATAGATATAGATGAGAATGCTACAAATTTTTCAAGAATATACATTTCTTTTAGTGCAAAAATGAACATTATTATATATCCTCTCCTGTGACATGTTCAACGCCTAGCTTAAGGCTGGTAAGATCCAACTACATTCTAAGAAAGGAAAATTCATGTCCAGTATAAAGCTCCATTGAAAAAAAAACCCATCAAATTTAGTTACTTCACACCTACATTCCCTTACCTGTGCACTCGAAGTAATATCCTCTCGTTGCTGATCTGTCATTACAGCAAGCGTATCAAAAGGATCTTTTTCACAAGGGTCCAGAAGGCCAGGACCACCTACAATAATCAGACTAATTAGTAGCACATTTTTACCTTATTTCAACAAAGACTACCAATTAGTTAAGCGTAAGTATATAGACACCCATCAAATGCAACTTGCCTTTAAGGATGATTCCTGAAGATATACACTCAAAAACTCTTCTCAGTGCATCTCCAGGACTCTGTGGTCCAGTGGCGCTGCTTATTGCTTTTTCCACAAGCAACTCCATAGCCTAGAACAACAGGAGGATTCAGCCAAATCAGAAGATGGACTAAGACAGAAAAAAACTGCTAGTATTGTTCAATAGAGAACTTTTGAATCCAGACTTTGGAAGAACATTACACATCGTAGAACATTTTCAGTTAAAATGGAACAAAACCCCAGTTATCTTATAAAGATTAATAAAACGAAAGGTGGTGCAAGATTAACACTGGATACTGATACTGGCTGTTTGTCACTGGTGGTGTCTGCCAAGGCTCAGTGTTGGGCCCAGTCCTGTTTAGTATCTCTGCTGATGATCTGGATGAGGGAGGGCAGGATGGCTCTGCAGAGGGATCTGGCTGGATTGATGGGTCAAGGCCAATTGTGTGAGGTTCAACAAGGCCAAGTGCCGGTCCTGCCCTGAGTCACCACAACCCCCTGCAGCTCCAGGCTGGGGCAGAGTGGCTGGGAAGCTGCCCAGTGGGAAAGGACCTGAGAGTGCTGGTCAGCAGGGGCTGAACACAAGCTGGAGTGTGCCCAGGTGGCCAAGAAGGCCAAAGGCACCTGGCCTGTGTCAGCAATGGTGTGGCCAGTGGGACCAGGACGGTGACTGTCCCCCTGTGCTGGGCACTGGTGAGGCCACACCTCAAATCCAGGGTTCAGTTTTGGCCCCTCACTACAAGAAGGACACTGAGGTGCTGGAGCTCTTCCAGAGAAGGGGAACAGAACTGGGAAAGGGTCTGCAACACAAGCCCTGTGAGGAGCAGGTGATGGAGCTGGGTGTGTTTATTCTGGAGAAAAAGAGGCTCAGGTGGAACCTTATTGTTCTCTATAACCACCTGAAAGGATGGTGTCGCCAAGTGTGGGTCTGTCTCTTCTCTCATTTAACCAGTGATAGGACAAGAGGAAATGGCCTCAAGTTGCACCACAGAAGGTTTAGACTGGATATTAGAAAAAAGCTTTTCACTGAAAGGGTTGTAAAGCATTGGAACAGGCTGCCCAAGGAGTTGGTGGAGGCACTAACCCTGGAATTGCTCACAAAACGTGTAAATATGGCAATTAAGGACATGGTTTAGTTGTGCTGGGTGAACAACTGGACTTGATCTTAAAGGCCTTTTCCAACCTGAACAGTTCAGTGATTCTATGATGGGCTTCTTCCCAAGTTGTTCAATAATTTTGTAGGAATTTATACAGTATTAGCCAACATATGCAGCGAGACAACTTGTCCAGACATTTTTTGGGAGTATGAAACACTGTGGGATGTCAGCCACATGAATACAGGACACAGTATACCTAATGAAATTAACAGTATGCTATACAAGAGTATAGAAATTTAAAACATTAAAGATTTAATGTTCTTAAAATGTTTCAGATCCTCACTAGTCCTTCAGTTTAGCACAACTGAAGCTCACAGCAATTCTTCTCCTGGTTATCGACCAACCCTAACTCAGATGCTAAACAAGTGTAAAAAAACCTCTATGATAAGCATGTTTTCTAAAATGTATGCATTATTTGGTATTAGTTAAAATGGTTTAAATCACTAGCTGTATTTTAAATACTGGTGTTTCTTCTGTGAATAGTTCCATTGTTTACTTTTATTAGACACTATTTTTTTCCAGAAGAACCTATAAAAGTATTTGTAAAAGTAAAAACTAGCTTCCCTTAGTTTTCTTTCCCAGCATTAAATGGACGTTTCACTGCTACCTCTTTGGCTGGTTTAATTCTCAAACCACGTGTCTCTCTTGGTTTTTGGTAGTTTTTTTGGAGGCACTTGTTATTTAGTCCTTCTACACCTCCCCACATTTACAGTTGTTCAAATGCTGCCTTTTACTTTTTGTTTCCAGGTGTAAATACTTATTCTGATGTATGCAAGTAACTACAGGCAGTGCAGATCACAATCCTTCACTAAGGCTGCCCATTCCTTTCTATTTTAGCTCCATTTAACTGACAGATTTCAATTCTGGAGCATGTTATTTCCATACTCCCACTGTATCAATGAGGATTTGACAACAGTACTTTAATTGTTTTCAAGTAGGAAACAAAATGCATCAGTAAAGAAAAAAGCAGATCTTGGTTTTGCATTTATTAAAATCTAGTTCTTTTGGATCCTCATACAATACACTGAGGTCTACAATTCAATCCTAGGAAAATGTGAATTATGATGTCCTGGTGTTTATGTGCACAAAAGGCTTGATTTCAAGTTTGAATAATGTGTAGGAACTTGACAACATTTTTGTTAAAGTAGTTTTTACTTTAAGGCACACAAAGTGCTACTACTGTAAACATTCAGATTTCCTAATTCCTTTTATTTTTACAACTACTTATGGGGTTTTTTTTGTTTTTTTTTTTTTTTTAACAAAAGCTCTGGCATCTTTTTGGTTTGTAAAAGGTTTCTAGTATAGAGGGTAGGAGAAGACCTGTATCCAGAAAACTGCACTACTCCAGTCTATGAAATGCCATCTGTACTGGCAGAAATCATCACTTTCATTCTGTCATTGTTTTTATCTGTAAGATTGTTCCCATGGGCCAAAAGAACAGCTGACTACACTTCAGTGCTGATCTGTGTCACTGACAATGCATCAAGTACCAGGAGCAAATCTGGAATTGCTTTTGGGAGAGATACAGCTAGGTCTGACACATTACTGCACACCTCTTTTCCTTTCTGGATGTGCCTTAGAACATGATGACATGAGAACTAAGACATTCCTTGTTCTTCACCCGTGTGCTGCAATAGTTCTAAGGATACTTTTCTGTAAGTATGCAAGTGTTTATTCTTTGGCAACTCGGTATCATAGTGATATTAAGAGGGCACTTACTTCCTAGCATCTTTAAAGCTGTATTTGTTTAGTGTACTTTTCATGAAATGTAGCACTGAAACTGGCACTAGTTTTTTTCCCTTTAAATATTTAAAAAACAGACATTACTGCTCCACTTCCTCTTCAGAAGCAATAAATATTATCAGAAGTAATTTAATAGCATTGTCTGCAAATTCAGTGGAGTCATGAAACATGATACATTTCAGGTACTTGTTTCAGACTAACTTTGTCCAATCCACAGACTGTACATCTGTTAGTAGCTGCACTCTGGGAGAAATAAAATAGTCAATGCAAAAGGAATGCTCCAAGAACACCCAACTGCAAGAATTAAGAGACGTGACCTGATACAAGCCAGAAATTTAAGTGACAGTAACTAAATTGTGCTGGTGACCCAACCACAGACTACACTTAAGTACTATGGTATTTCACCTTGCAAAGGGGACATAGTAATCATCACAAGAATTATTGTGATTTTTTCTTTCAAAGTCTTTCTGTTATCACAGAACTATATGGGCACAGCTGACTTATTTTAAATAAGTTTCAGCAAACTCCATGCAATTCAGAGTAGGTGGTTAGAAAAAAAATAGGTTCTTTTATACAGAGTAAAGGAAAAAATGCTAAAATGTAGAATAGGAAGCTACCCACAAAGAATAGAAAAGAACAAGAAAATTCCTTTTGGAAAAAAATAATAAATTCCAGCTTCAAAGGACAAGACCTCAGAAAACTGTATTTTAAGAGGGAATCTGGTGTATTTGTTAGCAAAAAAATTCCCCAAAATTCCAAACAAAACCCTGCATTGCTTGTTGAAAAAGTGTAAACTTAGAAATTTTATTAACACTTCCATATACTTTCCTTGTAGTAACATATTTATTAAAAGGACTCATTAAAAAAACCAAGACTTACCCAGCTTGGAAAATCAGACCAAGTAGGAACCCGCTGACAGAGATCACGAAGAATACGTATGATAATCACACAGGACTGCAGACCATTAGCTCTAGCCTTGAGAGCAATACAAAACCAAATTAATTAACCCCTGCACCTAGAGCAAACAGGACTTGTTGAAAGACTAAAACACCACTGTTCAATGGAAGCTCAGATACAAGATTGAAACAAATCACTCTACAACTTTATTCCGTGAGCTGCCATTTACAGCAGTATTTTATACAGGGTTAGTAATTTAAGGTGGTAGAAGTCAAAGTGCACAGGTTATACAAGAATAACATTTCTTGATCCCCTATACACTTTGACCTGTGTTCATTTGTAACAATAAATACAGTATCTTTCTATATTAGAAATAAAAAGGATAAAGTAAAGATCTAAGAAATAGGTATAGAGACTGAAAGGTCAAGGGAATCTGTTTGGTTTCTTTATTGTGCCTTTGCCAGAATGCAAAGTCACTAAACCAAACAGTTGCTTCTCACCTTTCATTCCCTACACTTAATGCACTTAAAGAAATAGGAAAAAAAAGTCTTAAATCTAAACACAAAGCTTTAAACACATATTCCATTATTTAAAGCGAAGTTACTCTGCAGCCTTATGGAATATATAACAAATATACAACAGATGATCACCCCAAGCGAGTCAAGCTTTCAACATCGCCTTCTTGATGACCAGAAAAAAAAAATGACGTCAAATGAGCAATAACTGCATAAAGCAGTTCCTCCATACTCAACCTTCTACAGTTAAATTTAGGGACCAGAAAAATATTAAGTATTATTAGCATGAACAACGCTGAGTGTTTTCACACAGTTAAACATTTATATTGCAACTGAACTAATCTCTCATAAGGCTACAAGAAGAAAGTAAAATGATGTTCCGAACCTGGAACCACTTAGCGTGGCGTAGAGCAGCCAGAGCGTCAAGGCATTTTTGCCTGTCCAAGACGTCCGGTGGGTCTTTCACCATACCCGAGGTTACATCTAAAATGGATTGAATTGGCAAAATGCAGTGAGGAATGGGTGTTTGACCAGGTGAGCAAGACACTTCCTTAAATAGCTTCAATGTCACACATGCCATTTAAAGTTTAAACCCTTGAACAAGAAATGTAAATGTTCAGCAGAAGGCGCTCAATTCGGATTAGGGCATCAACCCAGTATGAAGATCAAGAGCATATTGCACTTCAGCTCTGAGGTTATTTTCAAATGCATTGCTGATTATGCAATGCACAGTACTTCTTTATTTAAGCTAACACTGAAAAAACACATATCCCCTAAAATTAAATACTGAAGGAAGGATGGTTGGACACAGTGCACCAGCACAGAGAACACAAGACAGAAGGAACACAAAAATCCACTTTAACCAAGTAGAAACATTCAAACTTAGTTTCTTGTAAATTTTAATGGTCATGTGTTATTTGGGACCTACTCTTGAAAGAAAAACTAAGTATAACAAATCTGAAAAGCACTGAATGTTTAGTAATGATGTTATTTTAATCATACCTTAAACTTGTAATTATTTTGCTTTAAAAACCTGACTAAAGGAATATAACATGTTCTTCAATATTACAGAGTTCCATTGCTTTCTACTACCCTCTCTCTTACTCATAGAAATAAAATTGCTCAGCCCATAATATATGTGTTCCAGCAACACTTAGTATGCAAGGAAGGATCTGAAAAGAGACTGCTTTACCTAAGACTCAGCAAGATAAAGAAAAGCAAGAAAAACAAAGCAAAATGTCTGAAAGATGAAGAAAATATAGTAAACCTGGCATATTTAAATGTTCAGAAAATAATTTAATTTCCAAGCTGACTGCTTTGCTACAAAAAAGCAAGAGCCCAGAAGAGGTTTAATCCATGAAACTGGAACACTAAACAATGTGAAATGGTATCCTCAGGTTACCTGAAAATTGTATGCATATAATCAGATCAGTGATCACCTTTAGAAGTTCTATTTTTACTCATTATGGAAACTGCTATCATGACTAATAACAATGTATATTGGTAGCATAACAGGTGATACACCAGGTAAGATGAAACAAAAAGCCCTCACTCAGTGGCACACATTTCACAGGAACTGGTTGTTTGGAAGTTTACTCCTCCAAGATGTAAATTTAGGTAAGCCAGGGAATTAAAAAAAAAAAAAAAAAAAGACTCATGGAACATACCTGCAACAAAAGCTTTTAGGAATGTTGCAGGAATTGTGCTCTGAAACCACAAATGTAGAATGTAGTAGGATTCTTTACAGAGCTAAAAGGCCATGAATTAACATGATGGTATAGCTTTGCAATATAGTAATTAAATTTAATGCAAGGTATTATATTCAGATTTGAACATTTTGATAGGACAGTCCCATTGCTCTGCACAGGGATAAAAGGGGGAGGACTTCAAAAGACCAAAGTTGAGAAGAACACAGGTATCTTCTCACAGATATTCCAACTTACAGACTAAATACTGAAGTGGAAAGATGAAAATCTTCATTATCAAGGCAAGTACAGAGCAAATGAAAACATTTAAAGTGGTGTTTTCTTTAAAACAAAACAACAACAAATTTTTAAAAAGCCCCAAAAACTCAAAACAAAACAAACAAAAAAATCCCTTCCAAGCTTATAGAAGAGGGGTGCCAGGTAAAGCTAACTGATGAAAGGAGTACAACAGATACAAGACACAAGGAGTACATCCTGAGAAAACTCAGTGCAGGAAAAAGTGGCAAAGTAAGGTTGAGAAATTAAATTACTTATTTTCTTCTAAAAGTAATATGCAAATAGGTGACACTGTGCAAACTTTTAGCACAGTTATTTATTATATAATTTGAAATGTTACTTCTACCTCTGAAAAACTTCAATTTGGAAAATAATTTTACTAAGAAGAATTGCAATTTAAATGTACAGAAAAGAATCTTAGTGCTGGAAATGTTGATCTAAAATGAATTACTAATAGCTATCATAAGCATACCCGTGGTACTTAAAAAGACTGAGAATCAGAAGTTGCTGAGGCACGTATTGCACTGAGAAAACCTTGACTGAAAAAATATATCAAGGGAACTCTTGTAATATTTAATCTGTGGATTTTTGCATATGTTTCACATTTCAGGATTAACCCCTTAAAGACTATTTAACTAAAATCAGATGCCTAGCCTACCACCCTATTAAACTAAGACAAAGACTGAATTAATTTACAAAGTACAGGCACGAATTCATACCCTATATAACTTACTACTAGCCTAAACATAAGGGGTTAATCTTCAGTTAGACATGCTGTGTCCACACTACCTCTTCATTAAAAGTTATCAGGTTTATCAATTTAGGTAAGTTTTATTATGTAAAATATGTTTTATTCAGTCAACTGTTTCAAGACTAGTGTGAACACTGCTTCATTCTAGGAGAGAGACAAAGACGAAAAGAAAAAAAAAAAAACAAACACAAAGTAACAGCAGATGCTAGGACTATGCATCCAAACCCCTCCTTTGTAAAGCATGGCAGGTGTGACACTGAGCTTTAGAAAACCTTGGTCAAAAATCCTTCCGATGTCTTGGCAGCAACCTCTGACAGGAATCAATCCCTCTGCTAGAAGGCTTTGCACCGGGGCTGTTAGCTAAGGATAGAAGAGACACACGCGCACACACAGATGTGTTTGTCAGTATGTACACTCTGCTTGCTGAAGGAAGACTCCACAGCAGGGGTGAGAGCGCTTTGATTGTATCAGATTCGGCCAACTGTCCAACGCACAATACTGCAAGGAACAGTAGCTATGCGGTTAACAATTTTATTTCACTGTTTGGTTTTTTTTTCCAGCCTTTTGTCATGTAATAACACGTCAAACATGATTCTACTCCACGTGCAAGACTCAGTCGCATCTTTACTCAAACTGGTTCTTCCGGTAAAGCCTTCCTTAACACCTGAACTAGCTCCCCAAGCGGGCTAAGGAAAATGAAAACTGTAAACCCATGTAAGACACAGAGCATGAGAAGCTGCAGTAAGGAAAACACGAACGCATACTGTTACTCTGCAGCAAATAAGCAGCAGTCTTCGGAATAAGGAACTTCTTTGCTGCAATAATTGGCAATTCAGTCTTCTATTTGCTCCAGTTTCAAAAGAGAACTTTGCTGCACATCCATTTTATACTGCTCAGTGTCTTGAAGAGAAATCTGACTTGACTTTGGCTGCCTAGAGGCAGTGCTGCATTCAGCAGTGAATAAACTCACAAAGATAATTTAACTCAAGTGTGGGTCAGACAAAAATACAGATTTGTTTCCTTTTGGTGGCATAAATTAAGGGACTGATGGTAGTAATTTGAAAATTGTTTTATTTTAGTCCACATCATAGAATTTTGGGCCAGAAACCACTTAGTTGAAATTCAGTATTGTAGCTGGAATCAACATTGCACTTTTGCACTGTACCAGCAAGAAATAAACATGGTGCTTAAGGATAATTTCATTTAATGGTTAATCTAATTTAATAATAAAATGTATTCTTCATAAAATTAAATAATATGGGAAGTTGGATTCAGCCCAGTCATGTTACATTCAGATTGTCAAAAACCAAGTAAAATTGGTTGGGTGTGACAGTACACGTACAAAGCCTTTATAGCTAGGAATAATATGCACAGCTTAAAAATCATGTACAAAGCACTCTAAGACTCTTTGGAAGTCATCCAAACCACAGAATGCATCTTGAAATTTTTCTTTCTGATTATGTAGGATGACTTTGTTAACACAGCTTGCTTATAAATGCATATGTCACAACTACAGGACACTTACTAATGCAATATAAAAACCTCAAGTATTTTAGAGGACATGTAATGATGGGATGAAATATAAAAAAACCTCCGTGGCTTATATAAATACGTATATACACAAGCACATGTATACATACACACATACAATTTCTTTCAACCTGTATATAAGAAGTGTTAAGACAGACTCAGATTTCCTATTTGTAGGTTCACTGTCAAACACCAGAACCCTGTTTGCTATGATCTCTTTCCACTACGAAAATACAGGATTAAAAGGAAACAAAAGTTAATTTTATCTGACCCGTAAGTAAAAAGAACCAATGTACTGCAGACATTAATCATGCTTGTTGGCTTAAAAGCTTTTGGAGCTTTGAAAGTGTTACAGAACAGACCCTAAAGCAACACTGCTGGCACCAGAGAAACTGTGGACTTCAGAAATATAAATTGATTCACAAGCTCCACCTTCTGCTTCAGCTCAACGACAAAGCCATTTCTTATTGTACTAGCTGGGTTTGCCAGTTGGATAGAAGACTGATTGTAATATCAGGAGCCTAAATATACACAGAAAGCACTCCAGACCAAAAAACAACCTCAGAGAGCTGGAAAAAATCGCATCATCTTTTAAAGTTAGAAGCACTGTTACCATCAAAACACTGTAAAAGTGCATTTTAAGTGGTGCTATTTGGAATGTCTAAGTGATGGTAATACCGATCCAGTTCAAACCCAAAAACCTGTGATTTGATTTTCTAAAACCATACAATCTTTCTCTTAAGGCAAGACTGCTCTAGAAAGCCAGTTTATAGCCACTTGCTATAAAATACTTAGTTTTTCACATAATTTTAAAAGAGGGGGAAAAAGCCAAGTTTGTACCTTTTCCAGAAAGCTGAGGTTGGACATAAAGTTAGAAATTTTAAAAATTAAATAAAGACGTCGTATAAGCGTTTATTTTAACCAACTGTTCTCTACTGAGACTGGTTGTTGAAAAATCAGGTTTCGATCAAATGCACGTGCCAGCATGTTGCCTTCCAGGACCTTAATGCCATCTTAAGCAGAATAGATAAACACAAAAAAACAGGTGAGAAAGAAGTAACATCTTTAACAACTTCCCAACCTCCATCCCTCATGTTCTCTTCCCGAATGACTGGAGATGTCAGTGTGATTGTAACTTGCATTTTGGGTTCCACACACGAATTTAAAATTATTGCTGCTTCTGGGACTGCACACTTGATATCGTATTTCTCTGGACTTATTACCTAAATATTGAGAAACAGAAATTTCTATTAGCATGTGTCCAATAAAAGTATGGGAAAGAAAAAGGATTCCAACATATCCATTTTTAACAGAAAGAAAGAAACACAGTATAGTTATATGAAACAGATACCTGTGTAGTCATAGAAACCACAGTACATACTCTTTAGATATAAAGATAACTGGACTTGCATATTGTTTCCATATCATTAATGAAACTACAGAACCAAGCAGTCAAAAGAAAAAAAACTGCCTAGAAAGGAAATTAATATACAATTATATAACAAGAATCTTGATGGTGTTTGAGATACAGAAAAGCCTCAGTGCCAATTAAAATGTCAGCAGGGTGTTTCTCATTGGAACATAGAAGCCTTTAAAAAGCAAAGATGCAGTGGTTGTTTTTCAAGCTCAGTTACAGATGGGCATCGCTAGTATATCCTGTGCTTGAGTGTCACAACATGCCATTCCCCCCACAAGATACACACCGGGGGAAAAAAATGTAAGAGTATCTAAAGAAGTGATTATTTCAAATTGCTCTTTGCAACTAAGTAGCCCCAAAGGAAGCTGTAGGCACATCTGTGTTCTTCACATACTACATGAACAAGTGACTCTCTCCACAAAGCCAGACCAAGATGTCAATTTTAAAAATTTACTTCTGTTCTCTTACTTCAAACTCTAATTAATCTGATCCTCCTAAAGCTTCTACCATGCCAATTGACCATTTTACTAGACTGCATTGAAGTACTAATGCTGTGGCAAGCATGCTATAGTGACAGGCTTTGTTCTGAGAACAGAGACTTTATTCTATACTTTCTTGTGGAAATACTGCAAAAGTTTTATATTAATTTTGCTGAATGGTCTAAGACTGCATGTTTGCTTTTTCAAAGGTCCAAATGATAAGAAACCCAACACAAGACTTAGATAACTAATTGTGAAATATAAATCAATGACACATAAAAATGAGAAACAAGATCTAAGTACAAAGACTGTCATTAATGGAGAACTTTGACCTTGAGGCAGAAGGCCTGTAACACTGCACGATTACCTCTTTCATTGCTGGTAATTCAGAAATAGACTTTTTTGTGCTCATTTCTATTTCCCAATTAAATGAAATCTATTAAATGGTGATTGATACTACACTGCTAGAGTCCACATTTGTATGGACACAATACAGATAAAGCAGAACTTGTAGCAGTCTCTGAATTCAGATGAAAACACTCAGAAAACGGAAAGGAACTGAAAGTGAGCTATGAAACATAGCACAGTGAACCCTGCAGCTATTTGACTTGAAGATAGATTTTTACAGTACTTCTACAAAAATTCAAATCAAAAAATCTGAATACTACTTACTGCAAGTTGCTTAGGGAGACTTTCAGCAATACGACTGAGTAATGTCTTCGAGGGCTTCTCAGCACACAACAAAACGAGGTTGACGTTTCGGTCTCCGCGGAGCAGCAAACCTTTAGCCAAAACGCCCACCCGTAAAACTCCTTTCAAAGCTCTGTGAATTGCAGGCGAAAGTTACATTTAAAGTAATAATGTAAAAACCATAAAATTAATCCTGAAGATAGAAAAGTGACATGAAATAGTATTCCATGTACTTCTGAGACTTCCAATACCACATAAAAACCCAAAGAAATGAGATCCCTGGAAGCAGTGATAACAGGGCAAGGAAAAACTATACAATTTTTAAAAAGTAGTAAAAAAAATACCTGTCTTTACTGCCATCCTTTTTGTCATCTCCCTCTTTATTCTTGCTTTTTTCATGATCAGTCATGCTGTCAGAAACCAGTTTCAAAGCACGCTCAGTAATAGAAACAATTTTTTGGACTGCCTGGAGTTCCTCCTCAGTTGGATATATAGCAGCATGCTTGGTCATCACGTAGCGGTCATCAGAGGAGTCAGGGCGGCGTAGAGGCTGAACAGAAAAGAAGTGTATTTCTGAGACTGGGGTCCACTTCAAGTTCACAAATGAGAAGTGACCAAAACCCAAACATGCGGCTAAAGAACACAGTATTCAAACCTCACATCACTGAAATGTAACAAAACATGAAGTCTCCTGAACAGCCTACACTGGTCACAATCAATGAGTTCTGAAAAGACATGAAATGTATCAAAATAAAGCAAATAACAAATCTCAAGATAAGAGCTGCCTCCTCAACATAAATATCTCGTCTTTCTGTGAACTGGGAAATACTTGCACATTGCTGCAAAATGAAGTAACCATGATTGCTTTTATACAATCACAGGATGGGACCTCAGGAGGTCTAGTCCAATCTCCCATGCAAAACATGGTCAGCTGTAAGACCACATCATGTTGCTTAGGGATTTAGCCTAATGTTGCTGGTTTTTGAACACCATCAAAGATGGAGGCTGCAAAACACCCATAGGAAAACAGATGATTTCCTGAATACAGTCTGAACCTCTTTGATCTTGGCTTAAGCTGGATTGTATCTCACACTCTCATGACTGTAGAAGGCCTGGCTCCATTGTCTTTAGAAAGCACAGGTATTTAGAAGGCTATCATGTCCCACTGAAGCTCCCTCTTCTCCAGGCTGAAGCCCAGATGCCTCAGCCTCTCCTCACAGGGCATGGGTTCCAGGCCCCCAACCATCCTGGTAGCCCCACACTGAACCTGCTATGGTTTATTATACCTATCTTCTTCTACTGGAAAGCCCAAAACTGTAGTATTGCAGTTTGGGTCTAATGAAAGCCGATCGCTCCCCTTTATTATGCTCCTTTCCATTTATTATGCTCCTGTTTCTAAAGCCCAGGTTGCTGCTGGCCCTGCTCCCAGGACATGCTGCTGACATGCTCAGATTGCTGTTTGCAAGACCCCCAGATCCCTTTCAGCAGGGCTGCTACCCAGGCTGTATCAGTGCAAGGGGTTATTCCTTCCTGAGTGCAGCATGAGGCATTTGTCCTTGCAGGATTCCACAGCGTTCCATACCTCGAATCCCTCTGGAGGTGGTGTTGCTCTCAAAGATATCAGCTATTCCATCCACCCTAAACTGATCAGTTTCATGCCAGTTGGAAACCTCAGGAGTGTGGACTCACTCCATCACCTTTCAGATCACTGAAAAAGTGCTTATCAGACTAAACCAGAATGAACCCACGTGGTACTGCACGCCACACAGATAGAGTATGATCCACCACTAAGCATGATTCAGTCACTTTTTATCCATACATTTGTCCACAATTAGGTAAATAATGCTGTATTATGCAATCAAATAAAAAATACAAAAATCCAGCATGACTTGTATTTCAGAAGAAACAATATTTAAGGCATCGTCTTGTCATTTCACTGGACTTATTTTGGAAGACTAGTCCACCTACACTATTTCATTAGCATATAATTTCTTCTTCACTTTTCCAAATCCTTTATTAAGAAACACTGGAGACAAGTGAAGTAGCACTGAATGATTTAAAATTCTTAACTCTGCCTCCTGGTAAGTATGGTTTAATTTTCTTCTCAAGTTAAGAAACTCACAGCTGGTCCTTGGGGCTGAGGAGGCATTCCTGGTCTAACTCCCAGCAGGCCTAGAGGTCCTGGAGGACCATGAGGATATCCTCCATCTGGTATTCTACGACGGTCATCCCAGTGGTGCTGCTCTTCCTCCATTCTCCTCCAGTACATGTCCTCTTCATATCGCCTGAAGTGCATCAATCAAAGTATTCTCTTCATACATCAGTTAATACTTGCCACCCCTCCAAAGAGATTGTCATCTGTCCTCACCAACTCTTTTTTAGTAGTCATAAGCACATACTATTGAACTCCAGAGGGCAACTAACATGAATTACTATTTTAAAAGCAGGTCTGAATTTATAGCAAAGCAATTCTAATAACTCTGCATTCCTCAGGGGGATTAAACAGTAACAAACAAAAACCCCAGAGCGACAATGACAACTTAATTTAAAACAAGATAGTGCAGAATTCCCAGAAGTATTCAAAATAAGTAACTACAGAATTTAGTTTCAGACAATCTGACAAGCTTTGCCACATTCATTCATGAAACAGAATGCATTACCTCATTTCCATCCTCCAGCGTTCCTCCTCTTCTCTCCTTCTCCAGTATTCTTCTTTCTGCATCTGTTTCCTCATCTTCTCTTCTTGAATTTTTCTTGCTCGAATACTGGGCTTTACTTCTACTTGTAAGTCTGGATTTACTTTTTTCTAGTTCAGAAAAATAATGAATTAAATGTTGCTTTCCTCTCCTCATCTCAAGGTTACAGAGTTGTTCTGACATATTTAACACACGCTACTTGTCTACAGTAAAATCAAGGGGAGTAAAACGCACTTTTAGAACTGCATGAATGCATCCATCATTAAAAAATCTGCATCACCTGTTTCTCAATGTCTCCACAAAGAGTGTATGTTGCTTATCCTAGCAAAAACATGGAGCAATACTATTCTAGACTATTTAAAATTCATGGTAACCAACATAAAGAACCTATTGTGGCTTGAATAGGATGAATTACAAGCAATGTTCAACACATTTTTAAAAACCCAAACCAAAATACAGTTTCACATTTTGCAATATTCTTTAAAGACTATACTGTCTATGAAATGTATTTTATCTTTTTTCATATGCTGTTTACTCACAGTGCCTAGTTTAGTCTAGTCTTTAAACAGAAGAGCATGTGACCAGTTAGCTGGTATCTCGTGGGTTTTTAGACAGAAGCATTATCATTTGTACCTTATATTGAAGTCTGTGCCGCCGCCCTTTCAAGTGCATCTCCTTGGCATTAGGATCATTAAAACTGCATTCACACAGTTTACAGTGAAAGCGAATCACCTTTCCTTCATCATTCCTTACCTGGAAAATCAAGTTATAACACATTTGACCTTTTTATTTTAATAAAGCTGATATAAAAATTAATTATCCATTAATCTAATTGTCCAGTGACACTGGGTAATATCTACCTGTCTCAAAACATGTTAAGAAGTTCACACAATGTCTGAAAGAAGGCAAGGTGTAACTTTCAATTTTGACAGACACACCATTGTGCTTGGTAATGAGCAAAGAACAAAGTTCTTTCATTCCAAGAGAGCACAGCTTTAAATTCAAACCTGAACATACTGAATTGAATAAATTACAAACCTGTGTATCATGCAAAACTTACATCAGATTTGATCCACCTATCTCATACCCATCACATGAAGAATGCCCCACTGAGCAAAAAAGAAACATGCACAATGCAAAAATGTAAACACATGCACAAGCCTTTGCAGGCTCAATGCCTTGTCACTCTTATCTTCAAGAAAAAGTGAGGGAAATTACAGATAGTCAACCTCACATCGATCCCCAGGAACATGATGGAGCAGCTACTCCTGGAAACCACTTCCAGGTACAATGAGGGCAAGAAAATCAGGAGCAGTCACCATGGCTTCACCAAGGTGAAGGCCTGGCACATGAAGGCAGTGTAGTCAAGACTGCCTACCTGGACTTCAGTAAAGCCTTTGGCACAGTCTCACCACAATATCCTCACACACAAGTTGTTAATGCATAGGCTGGATAAGCATACAGTGAGGTGGACTGAAAGCTGTCTGAATGGCCTGGCCAAGGGTGGTGAACAGCAGAATGAAGCCCACTTGGAGGCCAGTAGCTTGCAGTGCACCCCCAGGATCAATAATGGCTCCAGTCCTTCTCAGCATCTTCAGAAATGCTCTGGATGATGGAGTGTAGCCTCAGCAGGTTTGCTAATGACAAAACTAAGAGGAGTGGCTGCTATGCCAAAGGGTTGCATTGACATCGACTGTCTTGCCTAGGGAAGAGGAGGCTGAGTGGGATCATATCAGTGTGTATAAATACCTGAAGGAAGGGAGCAAAGAGGACAGAGGCAGAGTTTTTCAGTGTTGCCCAGTGCCAGGAGCAGAGGCAATGAGCACACACTGAAACACAGCTCAACATCAGAAAACACATTTTATTTTGAGTGACTGTGTGCTGGCACAGGTTGCCCAGGGAAGTTATGGAATCTCCATCCTTGGACACCCTCAAAAACCATCTGGACATGGTCCTGGGTGACTGGCTGTAGGTGGCCCTTCTTAACCAGGGGTGTGGAACCAGATGACCTAAAGAGGCTCCTGCCAACCTCAACCACTCTGTGATCAAGTTTCACTGAAACAGTTAAAAAATAATGCACATTTTCATATTAATACCTCCTCCACATAGTCATGGCCCACTGGCTGCACATCACTTTGCAAGGCAGCAAGAGTTGTGGGAGTCACTGGTTCAGCTGTTGTGTCAGGTTTTACTTCCTGTGTTTGTACCGCAGCAGCAGGAGTTGTTTTAACACTTTCAGCTGATTTCATTTCTTCCATTTTACTTCCTGTCGTCTGAAGCTTATTGCCACCTAGAAATCAAAAAAAGTTAAATTATTACCCTTCATAAAATGTCATTTAATATGATGTGCAAACTGAAGACTTTATTTGTAATTATCAGTGGTCTGGCCAAAGCATTATCATTCTTTTAAAATCAATTTAAACTTAAATATATTTTAAATACAATTAAATATTTTAAAATATTCATTCAAGTTACTTAAACACTGGTGTTTCATTTGTTTTATCCTAACAAGAAAAACTTCTGCTTTATAGAATTACCGTTTTTGTTACTTGTTTTCCTGCTTTCTCAAGAGACAGGACTGAACGGGAACAACTCAGCAAATACATTTTACTAATCTCTTCTTCTGCCATTTTGTAAATGTATCAAAGAAAAGTACTTCAAAACCTCAGTATGTGTGTACTAGTAAAGGCAGTATAGCCCTTGTGTTACAACTGTATAGCTCTTTCCTTGAAGAGCTGGATAGCTTATCGTGGAACAGCTGCTTCCCATCTCTGTAACGTTCAGTTCAATTTCCATGGTTAGATTTCCACTGCCACAAGGATGTTGCTGTTCCACTGCAACAAGGCCCAGTTACCAACTACCAACTTACTACAGGTGCCTTAACAGCCCAGCCTGTGTGAACTGAAATTAGGACCAATTGGGATATAAACTGCAATACTGCTGCAGCTACTACGTAAAAAATCAGAAGTGGGAAGCTTCTTACGAAGGTGGGAAAAGCATTCAAGAGAAGCCAGGTGGAGACAACTGGGCAGAAAACACAAATTTTGAAGCAAAACTTTTATATATACACCCTTATTCTCACCTATTAGTAATTCTCTTAAACACAACAGAGTTCCTCATATATAAAGTTGAGCTAAATACACTTATATCTGCTGCACTAATTTGTAAGAAAAAATCACAGAGTAAATTAGGTTTCAAAATAAAGACTGACTTCTGTACTTGCCAACAAAGTTTATTTTCGGTGTAGATATTTTCTTAACAGCTATATTAGCAGCAGTTGAAGATGTTTTGTTGTTGGACGCAGTGTTAAGTGTTGTGTTTGTCGTGGGAGTAAGAATTTTCACTGCAGAGGATGCAACAGAGGAGTTCACTGTACTGCTGCTAGTTGCTATATTTGAAGCAGAGGCAGTTGGTTTGGAAGCAGATGTGGATGTTGAGGAAGTAGCTTGGGTAACCACATTTGGTTCAGTTGAAGGAATGGGTTTGCCAAGTTTTGTGTGCAACTTCACCACCTGTAAGTATAATGAGAAATCACAATATGATCTCCCTGGGATAACTATAAAATTATGTATCACAAACATAAATATAACTGAAAAAATCAATATAATTTAAAATAATTAATAAATTATTTACAAATTACAAAGAGTGGTCTTGGGGAAAAAGAAAGATGGACATGTAAAAACTTATCATCTGTAACAAGGAAATAGTATTTATCTCATACTGCTTAGTTCCCTTAGAGATTCAGGCATTTACTCCCACAGCTGTTTACATAAGAACAGAAACACAACAAACTTGTAAGTCAGGATAATTCAAGAAAACATTTTGCTCCCACTGTTTCAATGTGTCTATTTTGTTGCCTGGTCACTTTTTAGTCTCCCTCCGAAAGGGTGGTACACGGAAATATTTTGGTTCCAAACAATATTTGTAACTAAGAATTACTTTATTCAGATTTGACAACAGTGTCTCTTTTAATTGCTACATGTTAAGAGTATTCATATTGAAAGAATTTCCAGGTTATACAGCCAACTGAAGAGATTCCTTAGGCAAAGGTTAACCTTTTTCCTTTTTTTTCTTTTTTTTTCTTTAATTTTTTCTTTAATTTTTTTCTTTAATTTTCTTTTTTTTCTTTTTAATTTTTTTCTTTTTTTTTCTGTACAGAAGTCGTTAAGGAGGATTCAAGAGGTATTTCAGAGTGCTCTAGCTTCTCATAAGTAAAGAGGTACATGCTTATTCTTAGAAGTAATAAGCAGAGGCCTGTCCACAACATATCTGACATAGAATACTTGTTTTTGGTGACTGCTGAAAAAGCAATGCAAGTAGTCCATGGGAAGAAAATATTCACAATCTAAGCTAAAGACTAGTTTTTGAAAATAGCTGTAAAAAAATACAAACCTGTGAGATATGCCTTGAATGTTAACATTTACACAATCATGATGTGCACACAACTGTAGAAATTAGTTTCTTAGGCTTTTGTTCTTATTTGTTATGTTCCATACCAGAATACAGACATATTAATGTCATATAATACTATAAATTTAAATGCAAGCAACTCTTCCAAATTACTTTTTTTCCGGTAGAATGCACACTGTTCTTTAGTTACCACAGCAAAAAAGAGTCCTTAGAGATATAATTTTTACCCTGATAAGAAGCAGCAGTGATTTGCA
The DNA here is from genome assembly GCA_013398175.1 of Climacteris rufus. NCBI lineage: Eukaryota > Metazoa > Chordata > Aves > Passeriformes > Climacteridae > Climacteris > Climacteris rufus. The sequence goes on along the minus strand of VZRZ01006029.1, from coordinate 1,113,131 downwards.
ACGACCAGAAAGAGAAAATTATATCCAAATACAAAAGAATAATATATACTACACTCCATAATACCCATGCAGTTACTGGCCGCAACCCAAAAAAGCAATGTTTCAAATTATTACAGAAAGAACACTAGACAAGTCTGTCTAAATTTCAATTTGTGCTCTTGTGGGAAAATTGTTTTAAATCTGCTATGACTTTTATTTATTTTAATAGGAACAATGTTACTGATGCCTGTGTTCTGAATTGCAAAGAGCTATAAAAGCTGAGTATTAATACTCTATTTGTTAGTGACATGAATCTTTCCAGAGTTATGAGGAAAATCTGTAATATCTCAACACATATTCCACTCTACCATTGCATTTACTATTATGGCCAAAGTTAAAGCACAGGTCACAGTGCTTCACACCGCAGCCCACAGTTTTTCTTCCAGAATGCCCACACAAGAGCATCCAGACAGTAAGAAAAACATGTACCAGAAGACTTCCAAACATACTCACTATAAAGTCCACTGCAGGACATTGTTCCTTGCTACCACAGGACAATTTTCTTTGCAAGAATTACTAAGGAACAATGCCTAATACTCCTGTTTCTTTGCACTAGCTCAGCTTACAGTGTTTCAAAGTGCACTGGAAGACTTACAGTCCCAGCCAAACAAGTAATATGAATTTCAAGAAGTCGTGAAAAAAGGGGGCACAAGCATGGTACCACATGTCCTCAATGGTAGCTTTTCTTCATCTTACTCCACACCTTCTTCCTATGATTTCCATACTTTTCCCAATATATCTTCTTTTCATTGATGTCATGGCAATGTTTTCCCTCCTTTCTTTCAACAAGGCCTTTCTAACTGTGAGCCAAAAGACAAGTTTGAAAGGAATAGAAGCAGTAATTGTCTTTAAATAAAATAATGGAAATTATATTGTTTCTGCACATTTTCTCTCTCCTTAAAATGAGGAAAATTATGGGAAGAAATGTACAGACAAGAGAAAACTCTTACTTTCTGATGCTTGGCTCCACGGATATGGGCAGCATAAGCATCTGCCCCGGTACAAGACACATCACACAGCTCACAGCGCAACTGATTCTGAGTTCCACGAGCGGAAGTACTGTTGTTATTGGTGTTCTGGGAGGCTTTTAATGCTGCTTCTTTCTTTTTGTGTTTCTGGCCTTCTAAGTGTTCCTTGTAAGTCTGTTTAAGTAAACAAAACACACACAATAAGCTGTCTTTGTACTGCTCCTTCATCATTCATGTAATACAGAACATAGCATGAAACACACACTTTACCTAAGAAATACTTCCTTACACTGAACATTTCTGCTGCACAACACTCTCTAAGGCATTAATAGGCCACTTCTAAGACCAGCAAATTTTATTCTCCACCACCAGGATTCCACAGTTAGGTAAAACAATATAGGTTTTTCTCCTCTAACTTTTCAATTCCCCAAACAAGTAGTGATCAACAGGTATTACCACTGAAAATTTGGTCTAATCAGAAAACTGCAGTTTCCTGCATTGCATTCAATTATTCTTGTTTTTGATTTTCCCTCAAAGTGTAAGTGTATCCAGACAACCAGAAAAATCAATTTAAAAGAAGGTAGTGCATAAATAAAGCTGTACTGAAAATGAAATGCAGAAGTTGATATTTGTTCCTGTATTAACACTGGCAATCTAGAGCAGATAAGGTAGGAAACAACAAGTTTACCTAAAGAAAAAGAACTGTTTAGCCAGACACACACATAAACACTCTGCATAACTTGATATCTACTTTCTAGGTACTTGCACCCATTGTGAAACTAAACTGTGAAGTCAGAATACAATGAAGAATAAATTTTCATGTTTATCATTCACAAAATGTATGTAATTCCACAGCTTTCAAAAAAGTATTTTCTAAGAGGTTTCCTGTGCTAAAGAAACAAATCAAATTCTAAGTTTCAAATATTACTTAAGTCAGGTGAAGCTTCTCTGTACAAGCTCAGGGGATGTATCTTTTTGTCTTCCAAAAGGAACTCTTTCTATAATAGTACATATTTTCATTTAATTATTCCTTTAGTAGAATTATAGAATCTTTAAAAATTAACAAATATTCTTGATTAGCGGGTGGAGCACACTTCCTATGATGAAAGGCTAACAGAATTTGGTTTGGAAAATTTGCCTGGAAAAGAAAAGGCTTTGGGGTGACCTACACAGAGCCTTCTAGTACATAAAGGCAGCCTGAAAGAAAGATGGAGAGAGACTTTTTACATGAGCATGATAGAACAAGAAGTAATGGCTTCAAACTGAAAAAGAGCAGGTTTAGGTATTAGGAAGTAACTTTTTACTGTGAGGGTGATGAGGCACTGGCACAGGTTGCCTAGAGAAGCCGTGGCTACCCCATCCCTGGGTAGCTGTGGCTACCCCATCAAGGGCAGGCTGGGTGGGGCTCTGAGCAACCTTGTCCCGTAGAAGGTGTCCCTGCCAACAGCACAGGCCTTGGAAGTAGAGGATTTTCAAGGTCCCCTTCCAACACAGGCCATTCTACAATTCTACAACTGTTACGAGGGTCAGATTTTATAGCTGAAGAAATAATGAATAAAGTATAACAAAATAAAGTACAGTAGAATAACACATAATACAGATACCTGTGGTCCAGCACAGCTTATCTTGCAAACGTCACAGTAGTGGATCTGGGGCGGTTTGGGAGGCTGTTTTGGTTTCAGTTGCTTATTTTGGAATGGTGCCTTTTTAGTAAAGGTGGTCCCTGTCCAAGCAGCTGTTGCAGCAGCAGCAGCAGCAGCTGCTGCTGCCTGTTTCTGTTGCTGCTGCTGCTGCTGTTGGTAATAGGACGATGCAGCTGAATACACTGCGGCTTCATAGCCAGAATAGGAGGTACCTGAAAAATTAAAATAAAAACAAATGTTACATCACCATATATAATGTATCAATTACATAATACACTAACTCAAATCATGTTGCATAACAGTTGAGAGACAAGGCAAGATATAAGTAATTTACTGAGATCTTGTCAGGCAGTCTGAATTTGGCTTCATGTTTCACAATAGACAAATACACATCAATTGTGCTGGAATATATTCAATTTTAGAAACATCTTCACAGACACACAACTATGTTAGATATATCAAAGCATCCCTAAAGAATATATGGAATTTCCTGGTACATCTGGTAAGACCGGGTATGATGGAACAAGGATTTTCATGAAAAATTTAACAAAGGCCACTCAAAGTAAGCAATCTTCCAGAACCAAATTTGCTGTTCCAAGTTTCCAAACTGAAGGACTGATATTATGTAGAAGAAGGGAAAAAATGAAGATAAGAGACAGAATGTCTAGTTCTATTACATCCTATTTCACTGATTCAAGTAGTTTTGGTGCAGAGAAGCTGCTTTGCTCACTAAAATCTGGCTACACAATCCTTGATTTCTAGTTGAATAAATCAAGGAAACTGGGCTCTGTCTCAAGAAAGTATTAGAATCCCTTTTTAAGCAGGAAACAAAACAAAAAGTTCAAGGTAGCTATTACATGCCAGTTAATTACCATCTATGGGTATGAAGTTAACATATTTTCCTCTTTAAGTTTTGGATTCCTAATGAATGTCTTTTTTCAGCACGCATTCTCGTTCCATTTTGGGTCAGGACAGCCCAAACTTAAAAGATTTATATTGAACTGTTCCTCCCTGTCTCTATAACTGCATGCACCCTCCCCACTTCCCTGGGGTAACATTTGTGTAGATTCATTTCCTTATTTTTTGTATCCCGTTTTTAGCTTTCCACCTTACAGTAAGTCACCACTCATGTAGCAATGCCAGCACTTTGTATATTCTCACATGGAACTAAACAGGCAAGTAAGACATCAAACCTCTTTTAAAGGTACAGCAAAATATTCTGCCATTATAATGATTTAACTGGTTGATACTTCTCAGCAGGCTAGGATGTAATTGAACATGAACTGCTATAATTCTGAGCGTTGAGACCCTCTCCTAGAGCAGGACATGCAAAATTCCTACCAGAGTAAGTTACTGCCGTCGTGCTGTACGTTGCACTCTGAGTATAGGATGGAACAACAGTGGCTGCAGCTGCCACCGGCTGCACAGTCGAGGACACCGGATAGATGGAAAACGTAGTTGTTGCTGGACTTGGGGTTGCAGGTTTTATAGCTGTCACTTGTCTTGTTTGCTGGGCTTGGGTGTACTGAGTTGCCCCTTGGCTATATCCTGCTTTTGGAGCTAATTAGGATAGAAAATAAAAGGGTACAACCATTCGTATGTTTTAGCTGAATGAAATGCAATCCATATAAAGAGATAATTCACAATATGCTGATGAACAAATGTGTAAAAGCTAAAGTTTTGTTTGGGGATTTTTGTTGCATTTGTTTTGCTTTTTAGTGTGGTGCATTGAGTTGTTTTACTGTCATGGTTATGCACTGTATGCCATGTATCACACAACGATTTAATCACGTCACAGCTCACAGTATCACGCCTTAACTTTATTTATTTATTTTTAACAGTGCTACCATGCTTTTAAATTTCTTATCCAACAGTTTTACCAGGGTACTCTAAACCAATGCACGTCTAATCTTACCTCTTTATTTCTAACTGAAAAAAACTAAACTAGAAAAAAAATTGAACAGGATTTGTGCTTTGTAGCAATCAAGATATTAATAATTAAAGACATATGTATGACACAACTAAAGAACTGAAGGAGTATTCGTAACCAAGTTATCATCTGAACCCAACACCGACTATTTGAACCAAATTCAGCACGGTTTCTAGACAAATCAGTAAGAACCTTGCCTGGAAGTATGTTTTGAGTGTATTTAGTGACAGTCCAAACCTCAGAGGCAGCTACTTATGGCAATGTCACAACAGTGTTGAAGTTCTAGGTGCAGAAAACTTTTCTACACAGTGATAAACGAAAAAACTAAAAAAGAAAAGATAATGTGAAATAGTCAAACAACTATTTCTAAGGCTTAAAGCAGCTGGCAGACTGTGAGTAATGAGAGCAGTCTGAATCATGCCACTCACCTGTCTGGTAGTAGGACTCAGCCACTGAAGGCTGCGGCTGGGCAGCAGCAGCCACGGCCGCCGCGGTCGCGGTCGGCTGCTGGTAATATTGTTTGCTATCATAAGCTACAGCCGGGGCGGTGGAGCGAACGTAAGAATAGGAGTCCTAGGGATTCAAAACAGAGAAACCACCTGTAGGTACACAGCTAGATAATAAAAGTCATCAGCAGAGTCAATTTAGCAACGTATTTTCTCCTGGCCTTTGGAAGTTGAATAAAAAACCCCAACTTCGCATATGCTAGACATAAACAAATGCATTAAAAAAATTAAATTTATGTTTACAGATACTTCAGACCTGAAACAACACTAAGAGTCTTCTACAGTCCCAATACAGGAATTAACCTCATGCTATTAATCCCCTTCTCTAACAAATTATTTTTGAAAAGTATCTACTCTCACTAGGCTTTAATGACTGTATCAGATTCTAATTCTGTAAAACATTAAGCAAAAACCCACCACAGAGCTCTACAAAACGTGAATTTCTACAAGTCCTGATAAATTCACAAGGTTAGAAACACGTGCCTATATTGGCTTTAAAAATCCCATCATCAACAACATTTTCTTGGTTACATTTTTTGGAATATGAAAGTGGTACTTTTAAAGCCTTCTTTACTTTTTGGTGTATCAACTAGTCCATAAGGGAACCATAACTAGTCTACAAAGACAAGGCAAGTAGCTCATGTGACACCTTTAAAACGCAGATCTCTAGTAAGCTTAGAAGGGGATGACCTGCAGCCACTATATGCGTATGTTCTCTCATCCTCACCATGGTTATGGTAAAGAACAAAGAGCTCCCGTGCGGGAGAGCAAGGCATGAACTACAAGAGATTAAATATACTAATGTATTAAAATTCTTTTTAATTCCAAGAAATACAACAACAAAATCTTTCTTCATCCACTTGCGTAAACAGGAATTATTTTATTTAGTTTGGGGAACTCTCTTTTTTGTCCAAATCTATCTAATAACCAAACTCATAATTATAATACATAACAAATTACAGAATCTGCGTGAAAGAACGGAGAACAAGCAGCAATAGTATAGTCCTTATAAACAAATAAAATGCTAATTAGAATCTAGAAAATGCCTTGGAAAGTTTAGGACTGAAAAATTATGATGAGAGACATAGTATTTCAAGTTGAAAAGGGACAAAAAGCTCCCTTTTGCAGAAGTCTGCATCCACAGGTTAGGCAGGGATCTCAGAGCAGGTATCCAAAAACTACATATGGGGCTGTTTATATCCTAAGGCAATCTTCTATCCTCATAGGCTTGGTACTAGAACTCCAGTGGCATCCAGGAATCTGACACAGGAACTGTTACTACCTCTACTGAAAATTTTTACTGGAACAGTAATTTCAGCTACATCAGTCCCATGACCCAGTTTACTGCACACCACTCCAACATCCAAGCTAGCACAGATAAGAGAGTGCCTTTCTTTACAGCAGCAGTTTCACAAAATCACGTTTTCTTTTCCAAACAGGCTTCCTCCTCTTGAAGCACCATTTAAAGACTACACAGCAGGCACCTACCTGGTAATTCTGCGTGGTGACGGGAGGTGGTGGTGGTGGAGCTTCTTGTTGCCGCTGCGTGTAGCCGTAGTCTGTAGCGGTGTGTGCCGTGGGATACCCTCCGTAGGCAGCGGCTGTGGCAGCAGCTGCCACGGCCACCGGGGCAGGCCTGGCCACCGCCACCGTGGCTGCTGCCGGAGCATAGGCTGCAGTGACCGTGTGCGCTGCCACGGGCGCCTGGTGGACAGTGTAGCTGGCAACTGTGGTTGGATGGGAATAGGCTACACCCGAAGCCGGCTGCTGGCTGTTGTGGGAAAACACAGTAAGTAAATTAATCCAACATAAAAAGCTAATGCCTACATGTTTCAAAACACCAGATTTGATTAATACTTTGTCTGCTCTACTGACAGATCTGGAGTGGCTTTCCATTTGTGCATACTCTTATTAAATGGCTTTTATTAACCATTATCCATCCCCATGAAAAGGCTATATCATTCCTAAGGTTCTGTGCATGCACACACACAACAATAACAGAATGTTAAGGCATGGGAAGCAACTTTAAAGACCATCTAGTCCCAATTCCCAGGCCATGGACAGGAACACCTCCCACTAGACCAGGTTGCTTAGGGTCAATACTGCCAGGGTCGGGGCATCAACAACCTCCCTGGGCAACCTGTTCCAGTGTCTCACCACTCTCACAGTAAAAAATTTCTTCCTAATATCCAACCTAAATTTCCACTCTTTCAATTTGTACCCATTTCTCCTTGTCCTATCACTACAGTTCCTAACATATCGGGGGGGGGCGGCGTTTGTGCTGGGTTTTTTCTACACAGTGGAACACAAGTCTCTCATTCAAAATAATGCAGTAAACTTGAACTCCTATCTTTTCCAGACTGGCAAGTTTTAAAATGCAACTCCTCCCCTTCCTTCTCCATTGATCTTGGTGTCTCCATGTTGTTCTCCTCATTCTCTCACCCTGCTCTTCTCTAGTCACAATTAAAACTGCCTTTATCTCACCCCACACTGGGTGCCAAAATGACTGTAGAGGTTTGATTTTGTCACCTGGGTGCCAGGTGCCCACTAAGCCACTCTATCCCTCCCCTTCCCAGTGGGACAGAGGAGAGAATAAGATGGAAAACAACCAGTGGGTTGAGATAAGGCTGTTTACTGAAGTGAAAATCTGCATGCACATAAGCAAAGGCAAAAGTCAACCTCTATTTCCCATCAGCGAGTGATGCTCAGATGACACTTCCTAGGAAGCAGGGCCTCAGCACACACAGTGGTTGCTCCAGAAGGCAACCATTAAAGAACAGCGGATGCCCCCCCGTTCCTCCTCTCTCCTTTGGCTTTTATATCTACACTGATGCCTTATGGTATGGAACATCCCTTTGGTCAGTTTGGGTCAGCTGGCTTGGTTGTGTCCTCTCCCAGGATCTTGCCCACTCCCAGCCCCTTGACAAGGGGATAATGTTAGAAGGACAGTGCTGCTCAGCAGTAGCGAAAAGAGTGGTGTGTTATCAACACCCTTCCAGAGGGCTATTAAGGAGAAAACAACAACAAAAAATTGAACTCTATCTCAGTCAGACCCAATACGGTAGTTCTTCAACAAAGTGACATACCTACCGAATTAAGAAAAATGCTACTTTTCTGTGAGAGCTCATTACTGAACTGTACTAGCATGAAGTTTTTCATTACACCATATTCAAGTAATGTAATTTTCAAGATTTCCATGAAAATTATCTCAGAACTGTTATATTTACTTGAATACACACCTCTGACAGGGGACTTCTCCAACAAATGGTTAGAATTTTAAGAGCTGGCTCACCTGCTTGTACTGAAGTCCATTGACACAACATGAAGCATCACAAGAGCAGACAACCATACCAAGCAAGAAAACTGCTACCAGAGCTCTGGCAATCTTCCAGGGACATGCTGAGACTAATCTGCCTCTCTAAAATTTGCAGGCAGGACACTAATATGTGGTGATTTACTAAAAGTCCACAAATATTAAGAGCAGAAACAAAAAATGATGGCTTCAAAGTTTTAATTACTTGAACAGAAACTAGTATTATTATCCTGTACTGAAGTGTAACTCTGCATAATGTTGTCCAATATTGACGTATAACTACGGATTATGATCAGAATCTTAGAATAATTATTTTGACTTTTAAGCAAATAAGGTGAAGAAGGCAAAGTATCACTATCTGGAACAATGACATCCAGTGGGGATTCTGTGATAATTCTGATTTTTTAGCATATTTTCTGTGCTGTTGCTCAATAGTAGACAAATACATATACCACACACTATTAATTTTGCAAATGAAGTTCTCACAGAAGAAATAGAAAAAATTTACTACTATTGGTCTTACATGTCCGAACTCCACCTGCTTCCAATCGAAGGTTCCTGATTGCTTAAAAGACTACCTGCATTCTATCCAATTTTAATTCAGTTTTGACTTGTTCTTACAATAATGTTTTATCTTATTTTCGATTTATTAGCCCAAGAGGAAAAGGAAAACACCTAAGCCACTTTGCTGTACCTCACATCACTGCTTTAAACAACTCCTCCCACCTGAGGTTCACAGGAAAATTCTCAGTTTACATAAAGTGAGATATTGGACTCCATTACAAAATTCAGGAAGACTATTTTATGATAGTAAAAGTGAGTGTCAGTCTGTAAAATCAGGCTGCATTATCTACATAACTGACAGCACAGAAGTGTAAAATATTCACAAAGTCTGAGGTAGTGATCATGGTACTAAAATCACATTAAATCGAATAAACAGACAGCAGACTGTTAACTCACACTGCAGTAGAACACATCAACAGTCTAATACTGCCAACAAGGTAAGTCTTGCTTCACACTATCCCACTCTTAGTCTTCCCTTCTCACATATACCAAACCTGGCTATGCCATCTTATTCCATCCCTGGTGCTAATTCTGCTCCCTGTCAAGCCATTCAGGACACTGATTTAACTCACTAATCTAGCAGAAAACAATGTGAGGGTTTTCTGCTGGTGTCATTTTCCAGCATGGCAGAAATGTTAAGCAACACTGGACCTTACAAAGTAAGTCTGCTGAGTGCCAGAATCCATATAAATTATGTATGTATAGGGAAACGGGAAAAAACGGGAGCAGAAGACTTGTGCAGAAGCACTAGCTTGACTTTTCCAAGTTTCATGAAACTGTGTGTAAGTTACTACTACAAAATAAGACACAGGGCTCACAACACACCACAAAGTAAAAGTACCAGTCAGTTTACCAAAGAAAATGCTTTTGTTCTCAGAATATGTATGACTAAAGATAGCTCATCGTTTTCAGTCTTTAGTATTGTGAAGACATTATGAATATTACGAGAAGAATTGTTAACAAGATTATGGTACAGGCAGTTCAATTTCTTGTGCAACTGTGCAACAAAGTTCCTTATCATGGCATAGAATTAACAGCCCAAATAATTTGATTTCTAAGGTTAATACAGTTATATGACCATGTTTATTTTAGCAAACCCATTCCCCTTGCTTCTGCAACACTATGCAGAGCTAGTGATCGAGTTTGCAAAGCTGCAAGAAAAGCATTCTAGAATTGACTGCTTCTTTCTTTCTGAAAGTTATATTACATTATGTAACAGAAATTCATAGTGACATCTCCTCTAAATTTGTGACATTCTTCTCTCCATGGTCTCACTGAAAACCTTTCACATTAAGATGAGCAGAAATTTTCATGTAATTAATTTACATAAAAATATCTTTGTGTCAACTTCTTCAATTAACTCAGAAGAGTCTTACCCTTGTTTAGAGATTTGTGCATTATGCCTGTTGAGATGAATTTACCTCCTCCTAGATTATTTTGCCCAACTCTTTATTCTACTCCTTCTTCATCTGTGCACCTATCTTAGTATTATCTGTTTTTCTTTGACTACAGATGGCAAGAACCTCATGCGTCATTTCATGCGAAGTTTCAGCTGTGCCACCCACTCTGCTCCAGACACTGCTGTCTTTCCCAAGTCTAGCTTCCTCAGAGCAGCTTCTTGTAAAGTTACCTGTGTACTATTTTCCTCACATCAAATAGCACAACATGCCACACTAATATAAATACTGTCACATTCACAACCAATACCTAGTGAACTCCACTGCAACTACTCCTATTTGATAATAATTTTTCTAATTCTACTTATCACCTCTACCAGCTCCTTCTCTACAGTTTTTTTACTAATATCTACTTAAAGTAATAATTTTTCATACTGCACCACATCAAGTATTTAATCCTAGCCTCAATAAATAAGACTCCAAAAGATCTAGGCATATCATCAAGTTATTAGAGCAACAATGAAATACAGTCAGCTGGGCTATGGTAACAAACCACACGTGTTCTTCACTACATCCCTCAACACAGTGCAGGAAAGGTGAATTTATACAAATTACTCTCTATGTTCTATGGGTTAAGAATATGACAACAGGTACTGCAGGACTGCAGAGAGAGAAGTTAAGTCACTGACCTAGCCACTTTCCTTTGTAGATCAATTCTTCTCTTCCCCCAAATAAATTCTAATATTCCTCAACAGCATTTTTGAGTCCAAGGAATTCCAGCTCTCTTCATAGGAAAAGACAATCAGACCAATTTGCTTTATTAACTAGAAGGAGCTTAAAACTCACAAAATAATTAAGGTTTAAACAGAGATTTGGAGGTCATCTGTTCTTACCCAGTGCTCAAAACACAGCTTATTTCAAAGTTACTTTCTCAGGGCCTTGGCCAGGCAGGGTCACCTCCAAGAACAGAGACTGCAAAGCTGCTCTAGGCAACCTGTTCCAGTGTGTAATGGTTTAACACCGGCTGGCAACTCAGCCCCACAATGCCACTTGCTCATTCCCCCACAGTGGAAGTGGGGAGAGAACTGGAAGAGTAGAAGTGAGAAAGCTTGTGGGTTGAGACAAAGACAGTTTAACAGGGAAGGCAAAAGTCATGCACACAATCAAAACAAAACAAGGATCTGGACAGGCTGGTTCAATGGGCCACAGCCAATCATAGGAGGTTCCACAAGGCCAACTGTCAGTCCTGCCTTTGGGTCACAATCAACCCATGCTACACTTGATTTGGGTAAGAATGGCTGGAGAATGCCCAGAGTAAAAAGACCTGGGAGTGCTGGTCCACAGTGACTGAACATGAGCCAGAGTGTACCCAAGTGGCCAAGAAGGCCAATGGCATCGTGACGTGTGTCAGCAATGGTGTAGCCAGCAGGACCAGGGCAGTGACTGTACCCTTGTGCTGGGCACCAGTGAGGCCACACCTCAAATCCTTTGTCCAGTTTTGGGCTGCTCACAAGACATTAAGGGACTGCAACACGTCCAGAGAAGTGGAAGGTGTTCAGCTGTCTCAGGAAAGCCAGGCTCCACCATGTATAATGATTGCTTGGGAAGACAAACACCCTCACTCTGAACATCACCCCCTTCCTCCTTCTCCCCCCCGTTTTATCGCTGAGTATGATGCCATATGGTATGGAACATTCCTCTGGTCAGTTGGGGTCAGCTGTGCTGCCTACGTCCTTTTCCAACTTCTTGCACACCACCAGGCCCTGTGATGATGGGTGAAGTGAAGGGCAGAAAAGGCTTTGACTGTGTGAGCACCGGTCAGCAGCAATGAACACATCTCTGCATTATCAACATTCTTTCCAGAACAGATCCAAAACACAGCCTAATATCAGCTACTACGAAGAAAATTAACTCCACCTCAGCCAAAACCAGCACACAGCGTTTGAGTACCCTGTCAAGAATTTTTTTCTTTATAAAAGCTCCAATTTTAAAAGCAATTGAGCTCTAGACCAATACTTACACAGGCAGATCCAGTTTCTGATCATTCAATTCAATGTAACTTCATACAAAAACTCTTAAAGTGTTTAAATCTACTTTCAGAACACACATAATTCTTTAATCAAGGAATCTATGGGTCACTTCAAATTGTACTGGGCTGTACTGCTATTATACTTTATGTGCTACCAGAAATTTTCATTCAAAAAGAATGTATCTTATTGATACCAGACCTATTTCTTTAGCTGATCATAATAGTAACAGTGTTTCCCTACCAGGCTGACCTAATTTATTTTTTCTAGGAATAACACATTCTTCCATGCTCATCTTCCAGTTCAGGTGTCTATGTCCCTGCATTTCACTATCCCATCCAGAGCCAGTTTACAGTGCCCATGCTGCACTCAATCATTCTGCTCCAGCTTCTGTAGGTATATGTAGTCAACTACAGAAGGTCATTTGCAGGACTTTACCTAAAGTGTTTTGTTTCTCCTTACCTGCTTTTGAACTTCCACATCTATATCACTATTTCCTCATTCTCTTTACTTCCTCTTCCCAAACAAGGTCACCTCTATTCAGAAGTTTTACACCCCGGTGCATACTTAAATTGACTTCCTATTTCATATTCTAATTAAAGAACCTCAAGAATGAGAGGTAAAGTCCTTGCTCACAGTATCGTATTACATTGCAGAAGAGAACTTTTTTTTTTGTAAAATACCTCTGACTCAAATCTTTGAATAATATCTATTCTGATTTCTATTGACTCTAGTGATGGAAAATACTAATCTTTCTGTTGCATTAGTATCAGAACAACTGCCACATATTGTGACAGACGACCACGATATTAAAGCGCCTAGATAAAACTGACTGCAGTGAGCTGTGACTATGTATCTTTCTCCCCAGTAATCTCTAATTCCATGATAATCTGATTTTGTAGGGGTGTGGGAGAGGGGCCACCCTATCTCTCAATCTTGCAGAACTCATCCCAGAGCAAAGGCCAAAGCAAAAATGGACCTTGTCCACATTGCTGTCATTGCTGTGCACAAAACCCCTTCCTTAAACACGAGTACCTTTTCTCAAAGCAGGTCCATGTTTTGCCTGGACACTTTGCAAGCTGGATACCAGAGTAAAACAGCAGCTGTTTCCATGGTATCAACATTGGACCTGTTGTGTGTGCCCAGAACTCTCATCCTGAAACATCACAGTATGTAAAAATATTTTTCTTGTTTGCAAAGTCTCCACTGCACATACTGAGGCATCAATTAGTTACGAAAATCTCTCTGCTCAATTCCACACCACAAAATCAAATAAACTACAGCAGAGCTTCACAAAATCCGGTGTAATTCTAGGTAGATACTCAGACAGGAAAATTCTACCCTTAAGTCTTACATTTGGGCAAGTTGTATCAAAACGTCAGCAAAAAAAAGTCCACACCCTGAGAACAAGTTCTCAAAACAGAAGGTGTTAGCAATCATTATTCCATACTTCTTATTAAAATAACTACATTAATTTCATAATTCTGTTGGTAACTTTTATTTCCCTTGTCAAAAAGCAGAATATTCAAGCAGCAATTAATTTCTGAACTGCACAAAGATCTTCAGCAAGGAAACTGCAGCAGTGTTTTTGATGTAAAAAAAGAAACACTGACTTTCAAAGCAAAAAAAAAAAAAGTTGGCAGCACACTTAAGCAATCAGAAGATGTGCAAGGCAGAAATTGCTGGTCAACAGCAATTAATGAGGTACAGGTGTCCACTTGGCAAAACATTGTCCTTCAGTTCCAAAACCACATTTGTCTAACATACAGCCATATAAGGCAGGATTGCAAATAAGCAACATTATTCCACAAAAAAAGCTTAGATGAGAACTTGTTAGATGAAATACACCAGAGCCCTTGTCAGTTAATTCCAGGTAGCAACACTGAAAGAAGATCTGGATTACCAAGGAATGATGGAGTGTTAAGAACAATTCCAAAACAAATACTGAATTCTCTTCTGCAATACACCTGTGTCACGTCTTTTTAAATTTCCAGCTACTGTCCTCCTCTAGAAAAAAAAGTTGAATCTTTTTAAAATTAAAAACTAAATGGAAAATAGAAAGCTTTATTTATTTTTTGCATTTTAACAATATAAAGAAAATGCAACATTTTGATATAATGCTATTTTGCCAGATAACTGAAGATTGTAAGACACTTTATTTTCCACAACAAGGTATTTGCAGAGTAAGTCATGTGTTAAGAAACTTGATAATCAATCTGTAGCAGCTACTGTCCAAGGAATAATACATTTTCAGGAAAAGGCAGTCTACCTCTAAGTAAGATATATAGCACATAAAATGTATGTATACAGGAAGCATATAAAAGGCTTCCTATAAGCTGTGCTTCTCATCACACTCGGCCATGCTTTCCATCACACTTGATTCATTTAATTAAAAAAAACCAAATTAATTATTAGTCATGTGCAGCTGAAGAAAAAAATCCTGATCTTCAGCACATCACTGTACTAAAAACCAACACTCACACACAAATGCTGCTACTATTCCAACTCTGTTTAGGTTGCTGAACACTGAAAACTCCCCTACAACAGGCAAAGAACATCCTTTATTTTTTAGGTTCAGTTTTCTGAAGAGTACTACAGAGAGTAAGGATCTGGCCTAAAACCAAGTCTGTCTCTATCCAAATGACAATATTGCTCGGAAATCACAACTTCTAAAACCTATTTCTTGAAGGTTTTCTTTTTATTTAAAGAAATTATTTCCATGCTAGCTTAGCACAACATTTAAGCTAGTCTTAATATAATTTTAAAAATACATGTACCTTGAATGAAACCTCCCACCAATTAGGACATACTTCTTGATTTGTAACTTTTAAGAACATTGGAACATTTTAGCATTAAGGAAAGCATATTTGGTGACATCTAACTGCCAGGTTTCTCCAAGTTCCACAGATTATTCTATTAATAGCAGAATTGGAAAAAATACAGTTTTGCACTTCTTTCAGGAACATGATAATTGAAACAAGTATGACCTAATTGTACAGAAACTGTTAGAAGCAGTGCAATCTGCTACTGCTTCAGAATGTAATCTAGGAGGAGGCACTCCAGAATAACTGGTCAGGTGAAGTTCCAGATGTGCTACTGATACATGGACAGAACAAAGCAAAACCAAAGTAAGAACTAAGGAAAAAAACAAAGAGTGAGTTTTATTCTCCTAGGCACACTTGACAATAAACACCATCAAATGGTGAAATGAAGTATCAGACTGCAGTCACTTGTACTTTAGAAATGACTTTGCTTCTGTACTTCTAGTGCCTATCACTACAGGTGTGAAATTTGCAATGAAGACTGAATATATCTTTTTAGAATTTTAATGAAAATTATTTTTTCCTATTCTTACAATTTTTTGAACACAACACTATTTATAATGCAATTCACTAAGAATTCAAAGAGAGGCCTCAAGCCATGCAAATCTGCAATCCGCTTTTGAATTCTTCTAAATTTCAGCAGTAATGTATTCTGTGGTTTAACTACACAAAGCTAAAAAATACAGTTTTCTATAAAAATACTGAGTT
Source organism: Climacteris rufus (assembly GCA_013398175.1). Classification (NCBI taxonomy): domain Eukaryota; kingdom Metazoa; phylum Chordata; class Aves; order Passeriformes; family Climacteridae; genus Climacteris; species Climacteris rufus. The sequence goes on along the minus strand of VZRZ01006029.1, from coordinate 1,097,214 downwards.
TATCTTCCTCTCCCTTTATTTTAAAAATTTCCTTGAATCATGCCATTACAAACAAAAATGTGATTGCCACTAGATAGCTAAACCACATACTTATCAATAATTCAGCTCGTGTTTCCAAAACAGCCTCATGTTTCCAAAACACCTTTTCTACTTTGAGAATCTCTACATTTAGTCTCACAACCTGATTTAAATCTGATCAAATTCTGCCATGTTTTGTTCACTGTACATACTGCAGGTGTCTGTAACAGGGATGTAATATATGCTCAGTATCAACCTGTCTTGGCTCAGCTGCACACAACAGTGAGCCCATTGCCTATACTGCTTTCTTCTAACAAGTTGCATTTTTTAAGCATATTCAACAGCCTCATTTACAATGATAACACGCAAAACAAAAAGAACCGAGCTTGAGAGGTTACATCTGCTTAAAAAAGGACCAACTACTAACATTAGCCCTGCCAGAATCACAGAATCAAAGAACGGCTGAGATTGGAAGGGAGGTCATCACAGGTCCAATCCCACTCAAGCAGTGTCACCTACAGCCAGACACCCAGGAATGTATGCAGACAGCTTCTCAATATCTGCAAGGATGGAGACTACAACTTACCTGGGCCACCTGTGCCAGGACTCCGTCAGTTTCACAGTAACAAAGTTTTGATTCATGTTCAGAGGGAACCTGTGTTTCAGTTTGTGCCCATTGCCTCTGGTCCTGGCACTGGGCACCACAGAAAAAAAGCCTGTCTCTGTCCTCCCTGTATCCTTCCGTCAGGTATTTATACACATTAAGATCCCCCTCACCCTTCCCTTCTCCAGGCTGAACAGTCCCAGCTCTCCCAGTCTTTTCTGACAGGAGAAATGCTGCAGACTCTTCAACATCTTTGGTGGGCCTTTTCTTGGGCTCTCTCCAGTATGTCCATATCTGTGTTGTACTGAAGCCCAGAAACAGACACAGGACTCCAGATGTGGTCTCACTGGTGCTGTGTAAGAGGGGAATGATTCACCTCCCTCACTCTCCTGGTAATACTTTGCCCAATGCAGCCCAGGATGTCATTCCCCTTCTTTGCTGCAAGGACCCAATACTGGCTCATGTACAACTGTGGTGTCCACTAGAACCCCCAGGTCCTCTTCCTTTCCAGCTGGGTGGCCCACAGCATATACTGGTGCATGGGGTTGTTCTTTTGTAACAAACTTTGCACTTCCCCTTGTTGAACTTCCTGAGATTCTTGGCAGCCCTTTTCTCCAGCCCTTTGAAGTCCCTCTGAATGTCACTGCAACCCTCTGGCACTTAAGTGACTCCTCATCGTTTTCTGTCACGAGCGAACTTACTGAGAGTACTCTCTGCCCAAACATCTGGACCGTTAATGAAGACGTTAAACAGAAAAAAATGCCAAAATTGGCAAGTTGTCTGTAAAAGGAAAGAAAATTTACTAGTATGGAAAATCGTACTAAATTCTTAAAACATTGTGTATTTCCTGCCTTAAGCTACTACTTTGCTTTTCTAGCACTGGAAACGTAACTATGCTTTAACCTACCATTGTTGTGTTTTAGTAGCAGACAAAATTTTACGTGTAATTTAACACCCCAGAGTTAAGCCTACAACCACCAATCCATTCTGAGGCTACAGCTACAAAGGACGTAACTATGCCATTAACAGAAAATGTTCCCCAAGTGCTCAGTTCCTAAAGACAAGAGCCTGCTGTAAATTTCAACTGGTTGGCAGGCTTTCCTCCTCAAAATAACAAAGGCTCCCCTGACTCGTGAGGCACCTTTCCTCCTCAATACCACCACCTCCTCTGTCTCCCCATTACAGCCTACTGCAATACTGTCATACAACTCATGTTAACAAACCCAGAGCTCCTTACTGCCTTTCTAATGTTGGCATATCTTCTTTGATGGTGGAACCTCACTGATTTGAAAAGAGGTCCTTTCACAAACACCAGTACTGGAGGTTTCCTGTGTACATTGAGCTAGAACAGCATGTTTAGGATAGCACTTAAGACTAACATTGGTTGAACAAAAGAGAATCAGCTCCACACAGCTCTGTCATATTCAGTGAAGTCTCTCCTGCTAAGAATGTGTATGTTTTAAGACGTCATGAAACTCAAGAGAGCACGGGCATAAAGTACACAGGGCCAACACTCAGAGTTTGTAGACTCGTCCTGTGGTAAAACTATGAATGCTTTCAATGCTCAAGCATTTAAGAATAAGGTGCATATAGTATAAGATTAATAAACGTTTTCCTTAACAAGAGTTTAAATCTAGTAGTACATATTGTCTCAGAAGAAAGTCCTATTGTGTTGTCCTTACTATACTGTTTTCACCAACATAATTAAGTTTAATGATACTTTAAGTTTGGTCTGGTATGCCTGTGTAAATTACAGCCCTGACATCTTGAAAGACTGAATACTTTTCAAATCAGTATCTAGCTGAAGAAGAGGTAACTGGGGCAGACACTGAAGAAAGTAAAGTTAATTAGATATACCAGCAAATGTGAAAAGAATGCTCCACCCTCAATCAGTTCTCAATAGCCAACTCATCCATGCACAGCAATTCACTTTCTTTTATTGCTCTGTACCAGACTTGAATACACTGTAACATCATGCACTACATTTGAATCCCAAACCAGATGTAATTGCAAGAGTTCACTTCCACATGGCTGCCTAGAAGGTTACATCTTAACCTGAAGTCACAGGCATTGTAGTCTGCTCTGAACCTGAACTGCTAGAATTGCGTTTATCTGTGAAGGCTCACCACACTAGGTTAATATTCATGCTGCTTGAAGGTAATTCAAAGTTAACAAATCATTCCTAAGTACCCAAGCATCTCCCATCCATGTCCTGTCTCATTAGAGCACGACGCAGTATGAATACCACCAAGATGAAACTCACAACACTTAAAGATTCTTCATCTTTTTAACAGAAACAAAATCCAGAACACAAGGTAACTGAAATATCACATTTGCACGCTTTTCTGTCCAAACATTACTCAATGCCCTTATGTCTCCATCAGCATTTCAACCAGCCAACTTGAGATTAAAAGCATAACTACGCCTCTCTCCAGCACTGAACCAAGAATGCTGATACTATTTTACATGTGAAAGACAAGCCAATATTAGGGTGTTAATTTCAAAATGAACAGACACATAGTGGTTCAGGTGACCTACAGAGTGCACCCAGTCACAAAGAACACCAGTATCACCAAATCCCACATTTATTTCAAGCTCCTAAACAGATGGATTAGTACAGTCACTTAAATAAGTAACAAATGAGGTTTGCATTGCATGCAGGTTTATAACCTTAAACCCTAATAGCAACACTAGCAGAAAACACAAATTGTAAAGGTCTTGTAATATTCAGACAAATTTCCTGCATTAGTATTTACATACTCTAATGCTTCTTTCAGTAAGTCACGGTATTATTACTGGGTGGTACACACAAAGAATTTTAAATGAGTGGGGTAGCAGGAAATTTTATGCAGTAACACTGAAAGGAATAAGAATGCTTCTAATACATTATTTACAGGTTTGAAGGGCACTTAGCTATTTTGCTGCCTTTGATTAAATATGAAACAAGATTTCAGTATGGAAAATTACTATTTATGAACTAGTACAGAAGTTACCCATTCCTTTTCTTATCTAGTTAATTGAAGGAACTTTACTGATTGCACTGTTACAACAGTAAATATTGTCAACTTCTGTGTGCCTGTCCTGGTTTTGGGTGGGGTAGAGTTAATTTTCTTGTTAGTAGCTGGTTCAGTGCTGTATTTTGGATTTAGTATGAGAATTATGCTGGTAACACACAGATGGTTTAGTTGTTCCTCAATAGGGCTCACTTTAAGTCAAGAACTTTTCAGTTTCCTGTGCTCTGCCAGTGAGCAGGTGCTCAAGAATTCAGACGGGAGCATGGCCAGGAGAGCCGACCCAAACCGGCCAAAGGGATATTCCATGCCATAGAACATCATGCCCAGTGTACAGACTAGGGTGAGTTGGTCAGGAGCTGCTGATTGTTTCTGGAGAATGCTGGACATTAGTCAGCAAGTGATAAGCAACTGTGTTGTGCGTCGCTTTCTTCTCTTGGTTTTTATTCCCCCTATTCCCTTCACTACTGCTGTTATTTTTATTGTTGTTAATGCTATAATGCATATTATTATATTTCATTTTCTTTCAGCTATTAACCATTCTTATCTCAACCCAGGAATTTTACTTTTCTGATTCTCCTCCCCATCAGGGAGGCTGGGAAGTGAGCAAGAGGTTGTGTACTACTTAATTGACGGCTGGCATTAAGCAGCAACAACCCAGTACTCCTCAATTTTCTAAATTCAAGATCTAACACCTGAGCAGCTATCAATATGGCACTTCAAATATTTGTTTTAATGTTTTAATATTTTAATGTTAATGTTAACATTAAAATTTTATGTTAAGACTTGGGCAAATTTTAATTTCTTCTTCATGTAAAGGATGAGAGTATTCAAACGATCCACCAGTTTATCCACAGATACACTGGAATCCCAGGAAGACACAGTGACTTCTATGCCAATAATAACTCCACTATCTTTTCAGTTGTTGATTTAAACTTTGCACCTGGGACAAGGCAACCCTGGATGTATGGACAGGCTGGGGAACAAGAGATGCTAGAAAGCAGCACTGTGAAAAGGGACCTGGGGGTCCTGATTGATGTAAAGTTGAACACGAGTCAGCAGTGCCCTGGCAGCCAGGAGGGCCAACCCTGTCCTGGGGGCATCAGGCACACCATCGACAGCTGAGCAAGGGAGGGGATTGTCCTGCTCTGCTCTGCACTGGGGCAGCCTCACCTCGAGCCCTGGGGCAGTTTTGGGCACCGCAATATAAAAAAGACATTGAGTTGTTAGAGTGTGCCCAAATGACAGCCAGGAGGATGGTGACAGGTCTGGAGGGGAAGCCGTACGAAGAGCAGCTGAGGTCACTGGGCTTGTTGTGCCTGGAGAAGAGGAGACTGAAGGGAGACCTCATTGTGGTCAACATCCTCATGAAGGGAAGCAGAGGGGCAAACACTGATCACTCTGGCGACCAGTGTCAGGACTCAAGGGAATGACCCGAAGTTGTGTCAAGGGAGGTTTACGTTGGATATCAGGAAAAGTTTTCTCACCCAGAGAGTGGCTGGGCACTGACACAGCTCCCCAGGGAAGTGGTCACAGCACCCAGCCTGACAGAGTTCCAGAAGTGTTTGGACAACACTCTCAGGCCTATGGTGTGACTCTTGGAGTGTCCTGTACAGGGCCAGAAGCAGGACTTTGATGATTGCTGGGTCCTTTCCAATTCAGGATATTCTATGACTCACTACTAATAATGCAAATCAGAATATTGCTATTTTGACGAACTGCAATTCCAAAAGGGTTTATACTGGTCTTCAACAAGTCTAGAATGAAATACAGAAACTTTCCTTAAAAGCACCTTTCAACTATCAGTTAGTACAGCAGATTTTCTCCTTTGAGTCTTCTGAGTGGGAGATCCACAACTGTGGACACTGAAATTCTAAGGGACCAGTTGTATCAACTGAATGTTCCCACATCCATGGGCCCTGATGGGATTCACCCCAGAGTACTGAATGGGCCAGCAGCTGTTCCAGCACGACCTCTCTCAATCGCCTACCGAAGGCATTAGGAGTCTAGGCAGGTCACTGCTGACTGGAAGCATGCCAGTGTTATTCCCATTTACAAAGGCATGAGGGACGAAACAGGAACTACATACTTGTTAGTATAGCCTCAGCTCCCGAAAAAATTATGGAGGTACTAAGTGCTACTGGAAGGCGAAAGGATTGTTAAAAAAGAATGCAGTCATCTGCCACAGAGGGAAAGTCCTGTTTAACCAACCCATCCTTCTATCATAAGGTCACTCGTCTACTGATGCCGGGAAGGCAGTGGCTGCAGTTCCAGTTTGACTAAAGCTGCTAACACCATCCCTCACTGCACCCTTCTGACAAGTTGTCCAGCTGTGGGATGAGCAGGTTCACAGTGCTCTGAGTGAAGACTGACAGGATGGCAGCACTCAAAGGGCTGTACTGAATGGGGCTACATCTGTCCGGTCAACAAGAGTGGAGAGCACCATTAGCAAGTTTGCTGATGATCCAAATGGGAGGTGCTGTGGATTCTCTTGAGGGATGAGAGGCTTTGGAGAGGGATCTAGATAGATTGAAGCATTGTCAGTGATTAATGGGGTGAAATTTAACAAGTTCAAGTGCTGGATTCTGGACCTGAGATGGAGAAACACCAGGCACAAGGATAAAATGGGAGAGAAGTGGCTGCACAGCGGACTGTGGGGCTGGCTGGCGCTGAGCCCAGCGTGGGTCAGCAGTGCCCGGGCAGCCCTGAGGGCAAACCCCACCCCACAGCACCGAGCACGGCACAGCCGGCCCAGAGAGGGGATGGTCCCGCTGGGCTCGGCCTTGGGGCGGCCTCGCCGTGGGCTCTGCTGGGCCCTGTAGGCGGGGAAGGATGGGAAGGTCCTTGATTGTGTCCTGAAGCGGGAAACAAAGCTGGAATCTCCAGTGAGGAGCAGCTGAGGACTTTGGGCTTGTCTGGTTTGGAGAAAAGGAGGCTGAGGGGTCACCTCACTGCTCTCTGCAGCTTCCTTGAGGAGAGGAAGGGCACAGGGAGGTGCTGAGCCCTCCTTCCTGCTTTCCAGGGCCAGAACATTGGGAACGGCTCACAGCTGCACTGGGAGAGCTTTAGACTGGCCATTAGTAAACATTTCTTTATGGACAGACTGGTCAAGCACTGGAACAGGCTCCCTTGAGAAGTGGTCGATGCCCCAGCCTGTCAGTGTTCAAAGGCATCTGGAGAGTGCCCTTGACAACGTGCTTGAACTTGGCCAGCCCTGAAGTGGTCAGGCAGATGACTGGACAATGTAGGTCCCTTCCAACTGAGAGAGTCCATTCTATTCCTTGAAATTGAACAGAATCTATTGAGACTGTCTTCTTTATGATGCAAAGTTTAGGCTTTTAATTTTTTCTACATGTTTCCAGATGACGATTTAACATATTTTAAGATATTCCTACTTTAAGATATTAAAAGAAAAGTGTGTATGTTAAAAAGAATTGCACAGACTTTTTGCACCTGGCTGAACTAAGTGCTGAAATCAATAAAATTCTATGTATTATCATTAGGGTGCACTGAGATTCCTCTCAAGTTGCAGACTAATACTCTCCCAACATATCAGAATTTTTCACAGCGATTTTGGCAAAAGAGAGACACCAAAATTGTGACCAATATTGTGTTTACGAAAATTTCTGTTACTCGCTATAAAAACTACAGCGTCAGGACTTCTATATGGTACATATATAAAGAATTAAAGACTTCAACTGCAAGTGTGATTTGCTCCCCTACAACAACTTGCTACTTGGAGCAACTTTTAAAAAACTTACAGATTAGTCCAGCATCCAAAAACACCTTCTGTTTATTAAGATTTATGAGACTCACCTATGTATTAAATACGTAGAAAAACGTTTGTTTATCTATTGTCCTGATTTCTAATAATACAACAATTTTTTTATTCTACGAACTGTTACTTCAAATACTGGAAACAAACTTAAAGGGCTTGTAATATTAAATCTTACCATCTTCCCCTGCCACCACCAGCTCTTTTTCAAATCTAGTGTAGTGGAATACATGTTTTGTAGCACTCTGCAAACACACAGTAAGGACCTAACAAGTCTGCTTCATGAAAGTAAGTTCCCCTTAAGACACTTCAAGTGACTCCTGTGTTTTCAGCTCAAAATATTAAATTCCTTCTTATTAAAGGACTGTTTTAACACCAATTGCTGTGTCTCTTCACATCCAGTTGTGGTGAATGCACAAACCATTTATAAGATGTACAGTCTTCAAATGATAGCAAATAAAATAGTATCGTGAACTGATGGTAGTGAAGGAAAAAGCCTCTTTTCATCAGTTTTCCATTTTCTCAAGAACACATTTAGGATCACATATGAAAACAAGTATTCAACTTGAATGTTATTCCAATTATATGTTTTTATATTGCGATTCAAATAGAAATTTCAAACGAGTTGTTCAGGATCTCAAGTCTAAAGACCACTTCAGCCCCACAATAAAAGATCAATTTAAAAACTGATCTGCACTTCAAAACTGCAGACATCCACTCAACTTTTGTAGTTAAAAAAAGTCCTATAGGTATGTCCTATACATTCACAATAAATGCCACATAAAAGGTAAACACATACACATACTGTGAGAGGAACTACAAGATGAGCTAAGTTTAATCCTCTATTAAACACTGCAGTAAATTAAATTTAGTGTACTTCATGTCCATTTTTCAGGAAAAAATAAACATAAAAACAGATTTTGAGTCATTCTGACACCTCCATAAAACTGTACATTCCCAAAGCTATATTAGGTATGTAATTTTTATTAACACACATCGGTCTTTGTTTGTTAGTAATTCCTAATTCTTAACATTTGCTCTATTCCTTTATTCTTTTGGGGTTTTTCCCATTCACCATGACTTAGGCATCTTTATGACAGAATTATGGAATGAGCAACATAAGATTCATAGTGGACTTTAAGGTGTCAATCCAGTATCAGCCAAAAATGCAAAGATGTTCCAAACTGTATTTAGCAAATTAAGTAATATGATGTCAGAAAATGCAACAGAATAGATGCTACCAACTACTTTTTAACACTCCAGCCACAATTTGGATAAAAAAACCTACAAATACAAAGACTTATGGCAATGTGTCTATACAAGATCTGTACTGAGAGATCCATCTTTCTAGACAGATAAGACACAGGTATGTGTACCTGTCTACACAGTCACGGGTCCTCAAGTTCCACTAGAGCGGTCCTCCTGGTCTTAGACATCAGAGTAGGACATTTCTTTAAAAAGGTACCTGTCCCTGAAAGTACCTTCTCTACTTTCTTAAAACACATTAATCATAACATTACTTCAATTGGATTAAGTCCCCTGTATTTTCCCGTGCTCCACCTTTCCCCTGATCCATCCAGCTTCCCTTAGGTTGGGTTCCAACCTATGTTAGAAGGGATTCTGTGCCCCCTAACAGGAAAGCCTTGGGGAACAAGGCCTGTGTTCCCCGAAGCTGAGGCAGAGACGGGCCTGGGGGCGGCACACGGTGACTCGCCGGTGCTGCCGACTGACTGCAAGTGGCCATTTTAATCTAAGGGCCCGGGGACCCGATGCTGTCGCTGATCCTCCTCCTCCTCCTCCGCCGTGGTGCCCAGCCCCACCTCCCACCCCCGGGCACACAGGGAAATAAGAACACACACTCGCGGGCGCGGCAGGAGGGTCCGAGCACAAGCCTCGGCGCGGGGCACAGGGCGGGAGTTGCCCGGGGTCCCGGCCGGGGAGAGGGGCCCCGGGGCGGTCCCGGGGGGTCGCGGCGGTGCTTACCTGTACTGGGCAGCAGCCCCGCTGTGGGTGAATCCAAAGTAGTTGCCGGTGGCCATTTTGGCATCTTCCCCCAGCCGGCTGGGCACTGCGGCGGCGGCGACCGAGGGGCGGCGGCGGCCGGGGCCATGACAGGAGGCCCGGCGAGAGGAGGCAGCGGGGAGAGAACGGGACACACGGAGAGACAAGGGAGAGAGAGAGCGCGGGAGCGCCGGGTCAGACTCGGCGCCTCAGGACCGACC
>VZRZ01006029.1:1048242-1087500 GCA_013398175.1 Climacteris rufus | reverse complement strand
CCCCCTCCCTCCTCCTCCTCCCGCTCGCTCCCTTCCCCCACCCACCCACCGACGGCGACAACGGCGGAGTGCGGCCGGGCCGGCTCCAGTTGCGCACGCGCGGGATGTGCGCGGGGGCCGCTGGGAGATGTAGTCCGAGCGCGGCAACGCCCCCGCCTGCGGAACAGTGAGCAGCCTCCGTCTTGGGGGCCCTATTGCGCAGGCGCGAGATGTGCGCAGGGGCCGCTGGGAGTTGTAGTCCCGCCGGCCATGGGGAGGCGCGCTCGGGGCAGCTTATAGAATACATATACACATACATATTCTACGGTACATTCGGTACATACACATACATTCTACGGTGTGTAGAATCCTGCCGTAGTTCCCATGTGCTTATTGCACATGCAACACTGGTACAGCCTCACCCATACAGGGCCCATTCGTGTGACTTTTCCAGAAGCCAGCAGTCCGTCACATCACTGTAATCCGCCGGGCAGCACATTACGTCCAGTGCGGTGGCGTCCCGATCAAAGGGGCGTTCCCCATGAGCGCCCGTTCCCCATGGCTCTGCCCCTCCTTCTGGCAATCCTTCCCTCTGGGCCTCAGATGTTACTCAAAACTCTGACCAAAGCAAAACTTAAATGCTTAAATACTTCCATCATTTTTCTGTGCTACAATGTGGATTATGAATAAACTAACCAAGACTTATAAAACGCTTCTGGATGAAGTATCATTATGGAAGTATTTGTTTTCTGTAAGCCATACCTATTCAAACCACACCTTGTTGGGATGCCCTCCCACAGTCCTCACAAAAGCAGGGGTTTCCCATATTCTACAGTAGCTGTGGTTATAGGCAGTAAGACTTCAAAGACATTATTGTTCACGAAACGAGGAGAGCACTTTCTCATCTAAAACTAACATTATTGCAGCTGCATATGAAATACAGCTACTTCAGATACCAAATATCCTTGCCAATTCACTGAACATAATTTGTTGGTCATTATTATTAATTTTGCATAGGAAATGGATATTACTGTACCTCCTGTTCATTCTTACCCTAATCAAGCACAACAGTAAAAGGAATCTGCATGGTTCTACTCAAAGTGCTTTTCTGTGAAGGAAGTGGCTACTGGATCAAGACATTTAATTGCTATGGACTATAAAAAGAAAAGCCTTAATCCAAAGTTCTGTATGACAGTACTTGAGGAGAGGGCTCTACAGAAACTTTCTATAGAAGAACTTACAAGGTATGACCTATGCCATGAAAACACCAATTGACTCAGGATACACAAATTATACAAAGATACATCATTTATAGTGTGTGTGTATGTACATATAAGTGTGTGTGTGTGTGTGTAAAATATCTTCTCATTTTTATTAAAAATTGTTCTTAGACCACTGGATTATGATGCTTGGACAAGAAGACAACAGAAGTTTTCTTTGTTCAATCTGTTTTTTCAGTTATAAACCGTCCAATATACTGATAGACAGTGTTCAATACACATTTCATAAAAAATATAAGCATCTATATACACACACAGACATTCACGCACCTTTTATCACTGCATCACTAAAGCTATGTTTTCAAAGTAGTTAGATCGGCCACTGCTATTCATTTATGGGGTAAACTTCATAGGATGACAGAATCAGAGTTTAGCTGGGGTTGGAAGGGACCATAAAGATCATCTTGTTCCAGCCTTCTTCTCATGGGCAGGGATGCCTTCCCTAAAACCAGGTTGCTCAGAGCTCCATCCAGCCTGGCCTTGTACACTTCCAGGGATGGGGCATCCACAGCTCCTCAGGGCAACCTGTGCCACTCACAGTAAAGGATTTATTTCTACTGTATAACCTCAACCTACTCCCTTTCAGTTTGGAGCCATCTCCCCTTGTCCTGTCACTCCATGCTCTTGTAAAAAGTCTCTCTCCATCATTCCTGTAAGTTCCCTTCAAGTATTGAAAGGCCACAATTAGGTCGCCTTTTCTTCTGCAGGCTGAACAAACCCAATCCTCTCCTCCTTTTCTCATAGGAGAGGTGCTGCATTCCTCTGACCAACTTGGTGACCCTCCTCTGGACTCACTCCATGGATATATACCTACATTATGATTATATACTACGAGTAATGTATATTATATTATAGTGTTCCAAATAAACTTGGAATATTTACCCCTCTTTTTCTTCTTCAAAAATAGCTTTCTTCACAATCAAGATTTTGGACATATTTTTCATAAGCTTTTTCTTAATTGAAGTAATTTCTAGTAGTTATAATTCAAATTTTTGTGATTTCAGCTCTGCGTATTTCTGAGCACAAGCTCCCATTTGGCAGCCCGATTCAGCTGCAATTTCAGAAGAAGTTTCAGATTACTTTCTTGGGTGAATTTTGCAATTTGAGTCTTAAGTTCATATATGACTTTAAAAAGACTACAGCATACTTTATGAGAAGTCATACTTTCTAAGTGTGACCAAACAAATTTAAAAATCAAGGTTTCCTTTTTTCTTGGAAAAAAAAAAAAGCCCCACTAGTATTACACAAGTCTTTCCCTCAGCAGCTTCCTAATAAGAACCTGATGCTTCCTGGTGACTTTGTGAACCATTACATAACATCTATTTATGCTACTACTAGCTTGCAGGATCAGATTCATAGTCTATACTTAAAAAACCTCAGTGGGTTATAAAACAAGATTGTATCTCCCTAAGATGTGTATCAGATTGCTTCAAAATGAAACAGTAATAAATTCAGGTTAGACCCTTAAAGACATTTTGACCTTTACTAATTTCTATATCCTTAACTGGAGAGAAAACACACAGAGTGATAAAGTTCAAGTCGTGGCAAAGGGAGAAATGCAGAAAAACTTTAGTGAAACATGGAAAACCTATTTTTTAAATAGGAAAAAGAAACTTCTCTATCGCGGATCCTATTAAGATTATAGAAGAACAGCCAAGAAGTTCCGGAATGAAAATGTAGCTGGAACACAAATCTTTAATTTGGAATTAAATACTACAGATACTCTATCTGTGCAAAAGTTCAAAGTATCTAAAAATATCACAGACAAAAATGGCAAGCAAGCTAGCGTTCAGAAAAACACATTTTTCACCTTCATTTCAACTGTATGAGAAGAGATCTCCAAAATCTGGTGAGAATAAGAAAGTGTTGTAATAACGTGCAGTGTCATGAATCCCACTATTTCACTTTCATGTCCCAAGATGCATGTGTCTGCTGCTGCCACAGGACTGCAAAACCGTGGTTGAAACACAATGGGCAAAACTAAATGTTTTTAAATCTTACGGTTTGTTAAGTAAGATTAAGCAAGATTTCTTGGAGGCGACCTTCCAGTCTCCGCAAAAGCAGGCTCTAAGCCAGCCTTTGCGTGCCCACCAGAGGGCAGGACCACGCAGTAAAAGGTTAAAGCTTTCCAACACAGCACAGACCATGTTAACAAAAGCTGCTCTTTTATTTCCTGAAAAGGTAATTTAATACTTAGTGCTCTCTTTGTAAATGCTCTAGATAGAAAAAAAGATTTACACAAGCATATGGAGCCCAGTGCTATCTACTCACCTGGAAATTATTTCAAATAGTTTTAAGCTTATCAACCTCCTTATTTTAAAATGAAGATTTTTTTAAAGCAGTAAAGACAAAGACCCGCCACTTTGCACCATGACTTTAAATTATTAAAGCAAAAAAGTGTTACTTTTATCAACAGGGTTTAGACATTGTACAGTGACCATAACAACAGTCATATTAAAACATGTAAAAGCAATTCATTAAACCACAGATGGCAGTTATTAGTGCTAAGGTTACTAAATTGCAATATTAAAAAAACCACTTCCCAAATGTAAGAGAAAGTTATGCAAGTATTAATGCACACTCAAACTACACATGATACACATGAGAAACAAAGCACTTACAGTTACACAAGCAAAAATACTGTCTGGTAGCATCTCTCACTCTTTCTTTCCTTTAGTAAAATTACTGTCCACATTATAAGCTAACCTTCCCTTTTATAGCAGATTTCTTCTTCCACCTTTTAAACTAGTAAGCACAGAACAAAAGCTTTAAAAGCTTTATAAGCACCAAACCAAAGCTATAAAAGCTGTGCCTCTTTGAGTTTTCCCTGAAATACATTCCCTGCGAGCTCTGTTTCCAACTAGAGGAGTCATCCATTGCAGTTAGTAATTGCTGTATAATCAGAAGCACGAGCGTGTATTTTTCAGCATTCCCATTCAAATCTGCAGGCTAAAATTTTTTACTGAAAAAACCATAATGCTTCAACATTCTTCTCTGCCAAAGACATGTGGGATATGAAATGAGGCAATCAGGCAGTAACTAGAAGAATTTAAGCCCTTTTAAGGCAGCTGCAGAAGGAAAGTGTCTGATGAAGGAACAAACCCATTACAAAAGTCTATTTTAAGAGCTTGGCAAGTGAACTATACCCCTTGGGGGCATAGATGACTCACTCAGAAGGTAACAGCAGAGATTTACCTTGGAATAATTATGGCTCCTTTCCCACTGTTCTAAAGCCAGTATTTTTTCTTAGTAACTTCTTTCTTCTTTTCTAAATACAATAAAATATGGAGAGGGTAATTCACCAAAAGCTCAAACAGCTGCTATGCTCAATGACCAGACTATTTCTCACAGAAATGTGTCATTACTGAAAAGCAGAACATGAAATCCCCAGTTGCAGCAAACCTTTCCTTCCCCTCACTGACCTGTTATTGAGGAATTCAGCTGTAAAAATAAACTTGGTGCTTGCTTTGGAGGAAATCCTGCAGGTGGGAGAAATTAACTCATTCAGAGCCAGCAGAAAATGTTTGTTTTACTCAGTTTTATTTATGTCAAGGCTGAAAGACTTAATTAAAAATGCATAAAGAATTGTTGATTTGAATAAACAGTTCTTTAATGATTTGATTAAAACTAGAACATTCTTTGTGTATCAAGTGTTGAGCTGTAGGAAAGCAAAGCAGACAGGGATTACAAACACCTGAACTCTCATTCTGCTTCTAACATGAAAAGTTAGTGAAAGTTAGTTGAAAAGAGTAATGATGTTTTTGTACAGATTAATATTCCATATTTGGAGATGATCTTGTGTGGAATAGTTTTTTTTGTTGTCGTTGGATTTAAGCATTAAGTCTTACAATATCATCTGTTCATCTTCCACAATTACCTGGCTTGACAAGCCTGGTGTTTGTGCAGTGGTTATAATTACTATCTTGCCTGCACGTGATTTACTGTGCTTTGATTCTGTATGAACAACTGTATTTTTATCTTCCAACAGTCAGACATGTAGTAAGAACTGTATATTTTTCTATTTTTTTCTCATTTTGTGACCTCTATGACACTGTAAATCTGCAAGATACCAAGGATTATTTAGAAGAGTACATTTCCTATTTCTGATATTTCCTTCCTGTTTTCCTGCTGCTAAAAGGAAGAAGTGAAAGCTGCTTCTCACACTGAGAGCCAATTTACTTAATGATGAGCACTGTAAGGACTTCATGGATCCCTTCTAAAAATCTCTTTGCCCACCTCCTGTAAATACTTTTTCAGAAACACTTCTTGGGATGTGCAGCTGTTTATGCTGAGTTTGGGGGATTATTCCCGCATGAAACATGATGACCCCTCTGGCCCACATTAATGAACAGATACCTTTGCAATTTTAAAAAAGCCAAAGACTTTTGATTGTAAACACTTCATTAATAGGTGTTTGCTACTGAAACTACAGAGGCCGATCAGCTACTACCTCACTCTGCCTGTACCAACTTTACGTGGAAGTTTGGGATTACAGTCCACTTCCTATTTATTCTGGTTTGCTTGCAGTTTTTATGAAAAGCTTGCACTCACATGGTAGCAAAAGTGTAACTCTAGAGTTAGAAAGAATGAGAAAAGGACTAAACTAAACTGCTAATGTGTGTCTGAAGGATTGTCACTGCTTACAATACAACTACATGACCCATTGCTGCCAAACAGCAATAAGCAAGTAATAACAGATCATGTTAGTTTTGTGTGAATTATGACCGTATTTTAATGTCACTAACTCTCATAAACTTAAAGGCTCAAGTAGGTAATACAGAAGAGAACATGAAGCCACTTCACACACTTGACAGCATGCCTGGCCTGTTGCAGTCTGCAAAAGCTGCTAAAAGTCATCTCTCACAAAACTAAGGGCAGAGGACCCTTTCCCCACCTACCTTCCATTTTGGTGTATCACAGAAGCAGAACTCTTTTGGATGAACTAAGCCTTCAGCCCCTTGTGAAGTCCTCAGCAGGCTGCTTGGAATGCATCACAGCGTAAACACCCTACAAGAAAAGCGCAACACTGTCAATGTTTTCAAGTTCTTTATTTTCTTGGAGGGCTTAAAAAACGTAGGTCGGTCGTTAAAAGAGGGGCTGAGACTGCCTTAACCTTCCAGCCCCAGTGTTTCAGCCCCGAGATGCCTACCAGGATGACTGTCCTGATGTTTCCTGGTCCCCAGCTGCACATCTCTGCAGGAAGAGAAGGAAATCTGGGTCACCGTTGTCAGAAGGGGGATCTGGTCTCAGAAGGGGAACCATCAGAAGGGGTCCCTGAGTGTGGTTTCGCTATGCAAAGCTGTCGCAGCCACACTGCCTCACGCCGCTGCCCGGGCGGCTCCGAGGAACTGCTGCAGAGAGTGACGAAACCCTGCTATTTACCGATTATTGTGGGGGTTTCTTTCAGCCTGGAGAAGTGGAGGCTGAGGGGAGACTTCACGGAATCAATTAGGTTGGAAAGACTTCTGAGATCATCGAGTCCACCATAACGTCAAGCAGACCACAGCATTAAGTCCATGTCCAGTCTTTCCTTAAACACCTCCAGGGACATTGACTCCACCACCTCCCTGGGCAGCCCATTCCAGTGTCTGATGACCGTTTCCGTAAAATGCTTTCTCATGTCCGTCGCAATCTACAGCTTCCTCGCGAGGGGAAGCAGAGGGACGGGTACCGATCTCTTCACTCTCGTGGCCAGTGCCAGGATTCGAAGGGGAGTCAGGGGAAGTTCAGGTTGGATATCAGGAATAGGTTCATCACCCAGAGGTAAGCTGGGCACTGGAACAGACTCCACAGAGAAGCTGTCACAGCACCAAGCCTGACAGAGTTCACTAAGTGTTCAGACAACGCTCTGAGGCACATGGTGTGACTCTTGGGGTGTCCTGTGCAGGGCCAGGAGTTCGACTTGCTGCTCCCTGTGGCTCCTTTCCAACTAGGGACGTTCTGCGACCCCGTAAGACGACTTTTCCAGCACTATGATCCCGATTGCCCCCGCCCCCTCCTTCGCCCCTCAGCGGAGGCGGGAACGAGAGACTAAAGAGACAAAGGGCCGCGTCCCCTTTAAAGCTGCCCCCCGCCCCCCACGTGAGCGGCCCGGGGCGGGCGTTCCGCGCCGCGTCAGTTCCGCCTGTGTCGCGGTGCGGAGGAGCCACGCGCGGAGCAGGACGTGAGTGCCGGGTCCCCCCGCGCGCCCCCGCTGCGCCGCCATTTTCTGCCGCGCGGACCCCGCACGGCCTCCGCCGCGGCACCTCGCGGCCCCATCGGGGCAGCCGCAGCTCGGCGGCCCCGAGACCAAGCTTCTCCTTGTTCCTCGAGTGCCCAGCGGGATGGATACCCCGCTGTGGAGCGGCAGGAGCGAGCCGCCGCTGCCGAGGGGGAGCTGCCATACTGAGGGGCACAGAGGGTCTGAGTGAGGGAGAAGATGGCGCCCGGCCGCGCTTCCCCCCGCGCCGGGAGCGGACCCGGCCCGCCGGCGACCCCCGGCTCGCTGGTTTCCGTGCTGCCTTTCTCTCCGCGCCTCCACGGGTGTCCAGCAGCCCCGTCGCTGCTGCCATGCCCCTGGAGGATTTGGGCGTTCTCGCACGCCCACCCCCTCGCCTCCATCCTTGTTCGGGTCTTCGCTCCTTTCCTCGGGGGGCGTCACGAGCCGTGGAAGAGAGGAATAGGAGAGGAAAATGGCGGCTGGGATCCGCCTACCTGGAGTTCCTGGCTCCTTTTCTTTTACTTCCTTTTCCCCGCTCTCGCTTGGCCGGGCTCATCCCGTCCCCCTCGCCGGCGCTGCGGTGACTCCTCACTCTTAGCCTTTCCTGGGGGGCATCCACCACCCCACATCCTTTTTCCTCCAGTTTCCGCCTACGCTTTCCTCCATGTTGTCCCTTCCTCGTTCCCATGCGGACCCCGGGGTCATCCGCGCGAAGCATCGTTTGACTCCCCGATTCAATGTCATCCATGTGCTTATTTTCACCTTGTCCCATTCTAGTTCTCCCCTGCCTCCATCCTACTGTGTGGCTTGTGTGTGCTTCCTCACGTCCTGTATCCTGTGGAGTGCTGCATCTTCCATCTCTCTGCTGTTACCACAGGTCTTGCCCTACTTTAGAACCACGTTGATCCATTTCGCATTATTTGGACTCAGATTTGGTGTTTTGTTTTGGGCTTTTTTTTAAATTTTATTTGCATAGATGGCGTTTTTTTTTTTCACTTCCCATTTAAGAACGCTGCTATACTCTTTTCTTTCCTGAGATACTCTGTAGTGTTATCTTGACCTTTCCTAGCCAAAGTTTATATTATGCACTTTCTGGGGTGCCAGATTTTATTCTTAAAGAACAAACGAGCTGTGTATTTGTTGCAAGGGGTTTCTAGTAGCAGGGCAGATGTGCAACCGCTGTATCTAACCACATGTTTGCATACCAGGGTGGCGTACGAGGACACCTGACAGCGTGCATTCAAGGAAAGCTGAATGTCCGCTTGTCTGGTGAATTAATGGACTCTAATGTCTGGTGTGTTGAAGCTGCAGTGGAAATGTTGATTGCAGTGCTGTAGCTCTCTGTAATTGAGGTGTATTTCAGACTGTTACATTATTGGTGGGAGCTCGAGTGTCACAGTGTCACGTGTGTGACAATTGTGCTGTGTGTTGCTTGCAAATCCAACTGGGTGAAATGCCCGTAGTCAAAGTATAGATGTTGCCAGGGCTTTAATGATTTATATTTGTGAATGTAATAGAAAGGATTCAACTGCAGGACAGTATTACAGTGTGGTTTTTACGTTGTGGTTTTTGTCATGTCTGGGGGTGTATTGTGAAAAAGCATTCTGCTGTAGACAGTTCAGAAGTCAAGCCACTGCATTTAGTGTGGTTTTAATGCATTTTAAAGCAGTTGCAACAAAAAGGGGAAGAGATATAAGAGGGAAGAGTGTCTGATATTGTATCTGCAATGTGTTTTCAAGCTTAAATGAAAACACAGGAAAGTCTTTAAGAGAGTTGGAAAAAGATAAGCCAGTACAAACAGGTTTGAAGATTGCTTTCCAGCCAAAATGGCATGTCATTCCTTATATAGTATTCTCATGTTATTTTTCTTTTCCCAGAATGCCTAAATCAAAGGAACTTGTATCTTCAAGCTCATCTGCCAGTGATTCAGATAGTGAAGTTGACAAAAAGGTGAACATTACGTACAGTTCATTACTGTATTAACTCTTTTATTTCAGGCTGGGGTTAAGGAATTAGGTGAACATTGTCACAGCATGCATGTCATTGCATATGATTTATCAGACACTTAATGAAGCTGTGTCTCACCCACCTCAACAACTACAACAACAAAAAACAAACAACCCACCTTCCAAGTTTGGGTGGATTGCATAATTTTTGCCCTGAAGAAAAGTTTTTTCCTTCAGTTGCATTTTGTTTTCTTTGTGCCATTCCATATGATAATTGCAAGTTCTCTGTAATTCTTTGCTGCTTTGTGGCAAGCAGTAGTGGCTTCTGTATAAGCTGCCCAGGTGGCAAGAATTTGGACTTATTTTGAGGACAGGCCCCAAGCCTCCTGCTTCCATTTTAATATCTGGATTACTTCTCCATAACAAAACTTGCCCTGTGCTTCATGTGTCACTTGCTTATCTTGTTTGCATGGGTTTTTTCTCTGCTTTGCTTTCTTTTATTTGCTGTAATACCATCTGCTAGTTTCTCACTTAGAGCTGAGCCAACCTGAATGTCTTTGAGTTGATAAATTTTAACGTGACTGTTCTAAATGTATAAATTACGTGTTCCTGTTTAATTTTAATAGTTATTTAATTCAGAAGTTTGTATTGATATACCGGTCGTTATGAACAAAACCAGAAAAAACTACTGAATTTATCTTTTTAAGAAACGTTAAGTGGTAACAAAGACATCAGGTCTTTTAATGTAGTACAGTCCATGAAGAGGTTTAGTCTCCTTTACTGAATTGGTTCAAATGTGATTTGTTTGCACCTTGCTTACAAATCAGACATTCTGTCAAATCGTAATAAAAAGAAAAAATGATGAGGTGATTTTTTTTGTTAGGGAATTGTATTCTGGAAAAGAGAGAGTCTAACAGTCTGCTGTAGTGGGATGTAGGGTAGGTTTTTTATTTTTTATTGGAGCTGTTACCCACAATACAGTCCTAGCAGGTGAGACTGATTTTTGGTATGTTGGTGTTCCTCTTTTTTTGAGGTGGACATGGTTGAGTATTTAAACGTGAGTAGAAATAGTAACTTCGTAGCTTCTGTGGGTAATCTGATTTACAGGTAATATTGTCTGAATGCTTTAAAAAGTTGTACAATTTACCGTGCTGTGGGCAGAGACTGGATGCTTACTGAAAAAAAATTGGTAGAGGTAGTTTCCAGATCCTTTATTCATTACTTTATCTATGTTTTTGTCTTGTTTGGAGGAGTCATAAGTTGTTCTGGACCTTTTGTTCTGCTCAGTGGAAAGGAAGGTGCCATTTCCAGCAGACTTAAATTTTTTATAAAACTGCTGAACTGGCAGTGTAACTGTGCAGAAAGAGAAAGACGTTTGAAATGTGTTTTGATCTGATGAAATTATCTTTAAAGCTGAAGTATTATGGTAAACTGCTGAAAACAGACTTAGGCTCATTTTAATTTTTTTTTTTTTTAATTCTAGTCTAAATGTACAATATTGTATTCCTGTTTTCAGAGCAGGAAGGTGATAATGTGCATTGCTTGGTAGCAATCTGTGACATAAAATGTAAACTTATCTCTGGCATACAGAATGATTGTGGCTCATGCATTTCTTGTTTTATTTTGCTCCAAGGCAAAGCGGAAAAAGCAAGTAGCTCCAGAAAAACCTGTAAAGAAACAAAAGACTGGTGAAAGTTCAAAAGGTGCAGCTTCTTCTAAGCAAAGCAGTAACAGAGATGAGAATATGTTTCAGGTAAAATTGATGACTCATAGAGCCTGGTTAAGGTAATGTGTTACATCATATACAGTATAAATCTTAAGAGGTGATCTGAATTTCGTGACAGCGTAGTGCTTGGCCTCCTGAATCGTTGGCTGGAGGGCATTACGATGCTGGCATGCAGATGAGATGCTCAGAAAAGCATGGTTGGGTTTCAACAGAGTAAAAGAATCCGGGCTGTAGCAATTGGTCTAATTCTCATGACTTTGCTCCTGGTAGCTCTGGGTAGTCATTTTGTCAGTAAATATGGCACTTAACATGAGTATGCTTTGAGTATTAGATCAGGTTTGTCTCTACATGGAAATGTTTTCCTAATCAGGGCTCTTGAAACAAATGTTCTTGGAAACCAAAGTGTGGACTCTTCATTCCTGTTTAACTAGGTCAAGGGCAACTTGGCTCCCATATTACAAGATAGCATCTTGGAATAAGTTTTGCTTGTTCTTTATGTTATGATGTAGGGTTTTATCACTGAATGTCTGTGAGGATAGTAATTTTTGACATTGCCCCTGTTTTTAAGATGGGATTAATGTATGTCTTAAGTAGAAAGATGTATTTGTAAATTCAGGGTATTGCAGTTCCCAGGGTTAGCTGAGGCAGTAACAGTGTGTGCTGAGAGCTTGACACACAGAACAGAATTAACTGTTTTAGGGGTGTAGATCAAGATTTGTTAAAGGTCTCTGACTAGATGGCTGGAAAGCAACTTAAATTCTTGAGACTCTGATTCTCAAGTTTGTGAAAGGGTGTGGGAAAGATGCCTAATGAGATGACCCAAGCATAGAGTCATATAAATGAAATGGTTCTGGGCTGTAGCTGTGCAAAGTAATACGGGGTGAAGAAAAGCTTATTCTAGAGAGAAGACCTGCATAACTCATACTGTGATTGAGGGCAGTTATTTTTAATGTCTCAATTCTCACTTTTCTCTTACTTTTAGGAGGGAGAGCTTCATTAGAAGTCCATGTCTGGACTTCCCTATTGGAGGAAGCGTGTAATATTTTTAGTTCTGCTTGGACATGCTTTGAATCCTGTAGGAAAAATGAGATAGTGAATTCTACAACTTAAGAGGTGAACTGCAGTTAGAACTCTGAAGAACTACGTATAAACTTAATGCGATGTTAGTAGGAAGTTCAGAAATTCAAGCCTTGGAGAAAACTGTTAAAATTTTTAGTGTTCCCCTAGTGCAAAAACACCCAGATCCTTTCACGTAAAAGTGAAAATATGCATGCTCTGGTTTCTTGAAACCTTTTCAACCTAAGGTAATAAAAAGTTACTAAAAACAGACAGTAGAGGACTCATAATAGCCTGATAAGAACAGGATTCTTCTGGTGTTGCATTTAATACAAATCTTTGAGTATCACCTTGACCTAAAACATCAGTGTTACCCAGTCTCTGCCTGCCTTTTAAGTAATCATCAATAAAATATTTTTTAGATCACTGATTGTGTTATGTGAAGCATTATCAGTTTTTTTTAGTCTACATCAACTTTTGTGCAGTAAATAATGTGCAAGTGTTTTAGTATAGAAATAAAACTGCAGTAGGTGTGAGGATACTCCCCATTCTTCCCCCTTACCCAGGAGATGCTAGAAGATCTTGTTACTTGTTAATTTTTTAGGTATAGTTTTGTTTGTTCTAGGACTGTTAGTAATACTAGAAACTCCTTTCTGGAGAGTTTCTCTTCCATGGCAGTAAAATGATCTCTGATGTGAAAGTGACTTTGCAGTATAACTTTACAAGCACGGCTTCAGCTAATGGAAATCAGGCTGTAAAGCATTCATAGGATAGTCCCAAGTTCTATGGTGTCCATATTGTGTGTGGGAGTGGCTGCAAATGATGTGAAACTTAGAGGCTTGTTGTTCTACACCCTCAGGCAGTGTTCTTCAAGCATACAGGTTCTCTTAATATGGAGCTCGTTGTGACTGCTGTATTGAGAAGATTCAGCATTTTCATGAATACGTACACTTCATATTTTTGTTTGAGATTGTTGGTGTAATGGCTTTTTTGCAACTACTTATGAAGCATAGTATCAATGTAAGTGGAAGACAATTTGTTCAGTATAAGAGACGAGGTGTATTTTATGTATTTGCAGTCTTGGCCTTTCTAGGTTTTATAGGTAGCCTAGTATACCTTGCAATTTATTGAAGGATTTGTTTGCAGTTAGGATGCAGAAATTTATATTTTCCCATGTGTGATGTATTACTCAAGGCCCTAAGGACAGGCATTATTTGTGCTAATGTGGAAGGGTTTAGCCACTGTCTGTGGCTTCAAGCCAACCTGATCTCTTCATCCTGTGCTTTGGTTAGTTTGACTAATCCTGTCATCTACCTATGCCTGATCTGGATAAGGTTTGTCAGTATGCATTAATGACTACCCAGAGCAGAACCACATTGCATGATCGTGCATTTAATTGAAATTTTTATTTCGGGAGTAGTCTGTCCCCCCCTTCTTTTTCCTTTTGAGTCTTAGCCATATTTGCTTTTTGAATTGTGAGAAATAAGTTCTTTGAGTTTCCAGGTGTCCTTATCATAGGCTCCTGAAAGAAGGTAAATATAAAAAATTAATGGTGGTCTGAAACTGTCATTGGTTTAACACACTAATAACGAAACTTAGGTGGTCACCGATGCATTTCACAATTTGCTTTGTTGCAGTTCCCACTGTGCACAGGAGTCTTTATTGTGCTCCTTAGAATGCTTTATATTTGGTTATTGGCTGGGAAAGAAACAGCTTTTTTTGCTATTTATGCTTCCACGGTGGGTGTAGTGTTCAATCTAGAAAAACTGGAAATAGGAAAAAGTATGAAGAGGGTGTTTGCTGAAACTCACACAAGAAATCAGTTGTACATCTGTGAAAGGAGCACAGCTCAGTGCTTTTAATTCTAAGAAATGGAAACCTGGAAGTAATGGGTTTAATGTTTCCTGATTGATGTAAGTAAGTTGTGTAGTACAGTCTAAGGATCTATGATATTTAATAAAAAATATATAAACTTGCCTGTGAAGGTTGAACTGCACTAACTACTCCGCTGTGAATCATGATGATTGTAGTGGTTTAACCCCAGGCAGCTGCTTGCTCACTCCCTGACCAGTGGGATCAGGGAGAGAAATGGAAAGGGTAAAAGCTGAAAAACTCATGGGCTGAGACACAGACAGTTTAATAGGGAAAGCAAAAGCTGTGCACACAAAGCAAAACAAGGAATTAATTCACCACTTCCCATGGGCAGGCAGGTGTTCAGCCATGCCTGGGAGAGCAGGGCCCCATCACACCTAACAGTGACTTGGGAAGATAAATGTCATCATGCCAAACATTCCCTCCTTCCTTCTTCTTCCCTCCACTTTATATCCTGAACATGATGTCATATGGTTTGGAATATCCCTTTGGTCAGTTTGGGTCACCTGTCCTGGCTTTGTCTCCTCCCAGTCTCCCAAGCACCCCTGACTTGTGTGCTGGCATTGCAGTCTGAGAAGCAGAAAAGGCCTTTGCTCTGTGCAAGCTCTGCTTAGCAGTAACTGAAACATCTCTGTTACTACCACTGTGTTCAGCACAAATCTAAAACACAGCCCCATATCAGCCAATGTTAAGAAAATTAATTCTACCTCAGTACAGCCACCCTTGGAACACTGCTCGGGTTAGAGATACAAAAATACCTTCAGTCAGTGAAATTACTCTTACGATTATCAGCAGCTGCGTAAAAAAGAATTGTTCTGAAGTCAACCTGCACCAGAGTTAAAAGTAGATAACTATCGAGAAACTCCAGTTTATTTAACTAGTTAAACCTAGATTTTGGTTGTGTTTTTTAACCTTAGATGTTTGTTAGAGCTGTAATTTAGAAGTTATTTAAAATTTTTATTAATGGCAGCTTTTGCATAGAGTTCAACTAAACATTCGAAACTTATTGGGAACATTCAGCTGAAATAGAGCCATGATGTGAAATCTAACTTAATTTCAGCATTTACATAAAGAAATGTTTCCATGTAAGGTAGACTTACTGATTGAGTAAATGTGAACTTTGCATTATTGCCAGTCACCTTAGTGAGTTGAATTGAGACATAGTCTTATCCTTGAAAAATCACACTCCAGACCCTTTTACTGTATTTGCAGTGGTAATCTGCTGTATTATATTAGATTTTATTTCTTCTGACAAATCTGGAATTGTTTGGCAGTGCACTAATATTCTTTGATAGCCGTGAGAAAAAAGGTGCTACAGAGTACTACTGGTTGAAGCTGTTGCTAGAGGTGACCTTACAAGTTACTGAGGTGTTAAAGAGGAAAACCAGGAAATGTTGATGTGATGCAGCAACACACAAAAGGAAGAGCCAGAGACACCTGTGTCCAGGTTCAGAGGAAAGGAAGGAAAGGGCACAAGACCCGCCTTCTTTATTTTTTATATTCATTTGGAAATTAATATTCATTGGAGGAAATCAGTTCTTCCTCCCTCAATTACAGTGGTCAAAGGAAATGCCCATCAAAATTCTGTGTCCATGAGAAAGGAATGTGAATGATAAGATACAGTTACAATAACATAGCTATGTTTACAGAAAAGAACCATGAGAGAGAACGTAAAAATCATCCAGCTGCAAAAGCAGGGCAACATTGATGTAGGCTATATAGGATAGTCTTTGCCTGCAGTGCTGATGGACTTGGGCATGATACCAGGTTTGATCTGAAAGAGCTAAGCTACCATGACATTGTAATTTAATTTTTAAATTTTAAATTTGTAGTGTAATTTCATCAATTAAAAATACTGTTTTATAAACTGTAATGTCTTAGTCATTTTAAAGCATGCTTTGAAGTAGGAAAAATGCTTCAGACTTACATTATCTAAATATGTGCTAATTTTAAAATATTTTAAAATCAATTTTAAATGTCATATAGCATGATCTGCATAAGAAGAAAAAATCATTTAAGCAAATGTAAATTATTCATGTTTATAATTATTTTGTGAAATAAGAGAACGTGAAATATGACTTAAACGTCTGTGAATTACTGTAGTTCATTGGAAAGTTCTTTAGTCTTCTTTCTGGTCAGACTTAACACTGGTGGTTTTGGGCCAGATGTGTTGTGGCCCTCATAAAATGTATGCAACATGCATGGACAAAGGAAGTTGAAAATGAAAGGACGTGTTTTATCAGGAAGGAGTATTTTATTTTAAAATTGTTTACTTTAGAATCTGTTCTTTCTCCATAAAGTATATTCAGAAGGTGCATGCAGAACTCTAAAAATTTATTAGAATTGCAAGAAATTGTATTTGGTTATGTTATTATCTAATTTCTGATTCTCAAATTCACCTTGTACTTGGAATTTATGTGAATGGATTTTTTTTACAATATTTAGAAAGCTCTTTAATGAGTCTAACTATGTAGTGCACTGCAGTTGTTGGTGTGATCCTTCCCCAACATCACTACCTCCCCCCCAAAGAAAAGAGGTGCCCATGTAATTCAGTTATGACACTGTGCAAAACTTAAGGAATTCCAGAATCATTTAATACTGTGCTGCATGCTGGTAAATGTGAAAGGTTTGACTCTTTTTTTGGAACACCTGACACAGTGAGAAACTCATGAGGACTTAGGAACAGGCATGGGACAGTTGGTGGCTAACTTTCATTTCCCTTTGTATTTACTGTGTTAAAAAAAAAAAAAAAGAAAAAAGTCCCCTTGCCATTTCTAGAGGGTTTTTTTAGGGGAAGTATCACATGTGAATATCTAACTTATTTTCTGTATGTATGTAGTGGACTAAAATTTAGATCTGAGTGTAGATCTCTTTTTCCTTCTTTGTTGAGAGCTGCAGCAAATAAAGGAAAAATTTTATTTCAGAAAACAGTAAATTCATTACTTTTGTAGGAAGCCAGCATATAAAGAACACAGGTATTTTTATTCCAGGAAAGCTACTTTTGCATTGAGCATTGCATGCTCAGCCAGTTTTAAGTCGTTACTTATTAGCCTACTGACTACTCTGAATTAAGCTTTTAATCTAGTTGTTTCTGTGGTGTCTAAAATAAGCTGCAGTCTGCAGTGTCACATGTCAGAGTCTGATGCTGTTGGGGAAAGTGAATGCTCTAATATGTAAAATACCTAAAAGACCCTTATATGTGTTTTGACAGATTGGCAAAATGAGGTATGTCAGTGTTCGGGACTTTAAAGGGAAAGTCTTAATTGATATTAGAGAATATTGGATGGATCAAGAAGGTGAAATGAAGCCTGGCAGAAAAGGTATTGTTCTGCTTCATGTTACTTTGTATTAAAAGACTGTCTGCTGTTTCCAGTAGAACTTCATCGATCATATTTTTCTCTTTTGTTGCTACATGATATTTTTGAGTAGTATTTTTACTTTCTTACAATTTATATTTTTACAAAATATTAATTTTGTCTGTAGATAATGGATAAAATCTAAGTTAGCTCGGTCACCTGTGTCTGTTTTCCTAAACAGATGCTCCAGGATTTATGGAAAGCAAGGTGTCAAATACAAGCAGATTTGGTAGGGGAGTTAGAAACATGTTTATATCACAGCCGTACTTTTTTTTCCCCCCAACTGATCAAGTTATTGAACATAATTTCTTCTATTACAGTTGGATTTCTTATTTCAAAATTAACTGAAAATATTTAACTTAATAATTTTTATAACATACTAATTTTATTAAACCAACCATGTCCTTCAGTTTCTATTAAATTTTAGATTAAAAGACCCCAAACATTTAGTGTGATGAATTTTGAAAAAAATTAGAGCGGAAAATATCTCCAGTGGTCAAGCTGTGGTACCGTTTTCTAATCTGTGGCACAGCACAAGCCATTGTACCTCTGATTGCCCCTAGCACAGCTGCTTTTCATGGCAAGCCTTCACTTCAAACCACTTCCAGAACTATTCTGTCTCAAGATGTGGATGTGCAAGGACAGTAGCAGTAGTAGTGCTGTGTTTAATGTTATGTTGGTTCACTTTGAAAAGCCTACTTCTTACCCATTTTTGTACAGCACCAATGAAAGAGGTAAGTATGGAACATTCTGCCCTTTGGACTCCTAGAATCACAGAATAGTTTGGGTTGAAGGGACCTTAAAGATAACCTTGTTCTAATCCCCATCCACCATAGGCAGGGACAGCTCCCACCAGACCAGGTTGCTCAGGGTCCCATCCAGCCTGGCCTTGAACACTGCCAGGGATGGGGCATTCACAACTTCTTTGGGCAATCTGTGCCACTGCATCACCACCCTCAGTAAAGAATTTCTTTCTAATACCCAATATAAATCTACCCTCTACTAGTCTGAAGCCATTCCCCCTTGCTCTGTCACTACATGCCTTTATGTAAAGTCCCTGTCCAGCCTTTTATATTGGGATGCTGCTCAGGTTGAAATTTGAAGACATTTAATGTACAATCACCATAAGGTTTGTTACATTCCTCTGGTGTGTTCAGGAGCACCTCAGTGAATAGCCATTTTAAAAGTTTGAGAAGCATTTTCAACATCTCTTAAATAACCACTGAGAGTAGGTTTGTATGAACAAGTATACTGGTGCTCAACAGGAAAATTCCTTTTTTTTGGTTTCTTAGTGCTAGTTAATGAAAAAGGTTACTCTAGCTTGTAATGACTTTAGCATGCTGTGTTTTGAGGTGGAATTCGATAGTATATGCACTTCGAGTGGGAAGCTACAGTGAGATCTGATTAGTGGGCCAAAAATGACATGATGTGGATAGAAATGTTCATGAATGCTGCAAAAGGGGCTGAATTTTATTATGACAAAATTAATAATAATCTGATAAGTATGTGAGTATAATATTTTGTTGGTGCACTCATAAGCTGCTTATCTAGCTATCCTGAAACCAGTACAAGCAGTTGAAATTCCGTAATAAAACAAAAATAAATCCAGCAGTTTAAATTATTGTCAGTGTTTCAAAGCAGCAGGTCTGAACTTTGTGTGGTTTATGTGGTCTGTGGTTGAGCGACATTGGTCCTCTAATAATGGTTAGCACACCTGACCTGTTTTCAAATGAAACCTGCTCACTGAAGACTGGTGGAAGTCTGCTTAGAGAAGCTCCATGCACACTACTTGCTGCCTAAAATTATGGCAGTGCTTTGATAAGACAGTGGTAAAAGAAAAAAAAGGTTATGAGCTCCAAAAATGGCATTCAAAATTTGAGCTGTTTTCAGGCCCTGCTTCACCTTCAGGGAGAAAGCAATGAAGGAAACCGAACACTGACAGGGAAGAGTGGGGGTAACTAGTAGAAGAGCTGAGCGGGAGAACTCTTGAGAAGTAGCCCTGCAATCCTGCACTTGTCACAGAATTGGTGTAGAAATTGTGGGGGAAGAATGAGTAGATGAAAACAGAAACAAAACATGCCTGTAGGCAAGCTTGAGGAAGATCAAATTTAGAACTGAAGAGATGGGTTTTGGGGTACTGAATGATAATGTCACTAGACACTGTAGTGAACTTGAAGTAAAATATAACCGATGTTGGTGTGTGAGTGCTAGTAAGTGGCATAGAATCTCTCCAAAAGATTACTTACAGTATGCGTTATTTACAATGGTATAAGAAACAAAAGGGGGGAAAGTCCCCCAGAATTACAGTACTTAAAAAGTGCATAGAAGACCAGTCTGCATAGGTATGGTTTTTCAGAGTCAGTAGGAATACGAATGATTTCCTACTTAATCACTCAGGGCTTTTGTTACTGCTTTCTGTCAAGCTCACTTGTTTCACTTCTTGTGTTTAGTCTAGTACTTGTAAAATTGTTTGTTATGCACATTTTCTGTGTAATTTAACCTTGTCTAGAGATAACCTAAAGTTAAATTAGAGCATTTGAGCTTGGTAGTTTCAGTTTGTAACTAAGATGGTTGTTAAAGTAGCTTAAGTGTTATGATTATAACATAGATTTTGTGTATGAACACAGCCTTTATAATAATTACACAAGACTGTGTAATTATTATACACAAGATAATTACACCACCTTTTTGTCCTAAGTGTTTATTTTTAATGCTTTTCAGGTATTTCTTTAAATCCAGAACAGTGGAACCAGTTGAAGGAACAGATTTCTGATATTGATGATGCAGTAAGAAAACTCTAAAGACAGAGCCATACAAAAACTTATATCTTTTAGTTGTATTAAGCAGTCTTTCTACATTGGCTTTAGTTTTCTAAAATATTGTTTTCCAAGCTATTGTATATTTGGATTGCAAAACAATTTGTAAGATGAATACTTTTTTTATGTGCATTAAAAATGTATTCTGAGTGAGGCTATTTGTGTATACTTACTAAAAGGAATTGTGTTGCTTTCACCCCATGGTGTAAAATAAACAAATGAAGTAATATGTAAAGCATACTTGTTTATGGCCGTTTGATTGAAGGTGTTTGCTGAAAAGGCCACCTAATAGCTTTAGTTGTTGTTTTAGTTTCAATTTAGTTTACAGTTAAAGTGAATTTATTTTCTGAGGAGATTTCTTAAAACGTCTTAGTTTAATTTTTTCTTTTATTCCATTCTGTTTGGTATTGCCCTGCAGCTTTCTGCTTTAAGACTTGATACAAACAGTGAATACTTGGAAAAACACATTTTTGTAGATAATTTTCAATACTGTATTTGCTAATTTACCCTATTTATTCAGATGTAAACAGTCTTGAGTATATAGCTTTTTTTTGCATTACTTGCATGAATCATTATGCTAAACAATAACACTTGAACACAAACCACATGCTCTCTCTTCCCATTTTTCTATAGCTTGCGTGACCTAAAAAATACAAGTAGCCCTTTTTCTTGGACTTCAGATGTGATGCATAAACTTCTATGGTAATAGACATATACCTCAGAGTAAGACAGTGTTTAAAAGCTCCAGATGTGGTGATTACTTAGTACTCTTGTTAAAGTTTGCATTAAATGCCTTCTGGAACACTTGCTAACCAGTTATTCTGTAGAAAAAGAGGAGTTCATCTATCTGTAGGGGTTTTGTTCTTTTGAGAGTATTGCATAAACAACGATGCTTAAATTAGACTGTAACACAGGTGAAACAATCAAACAGGGTTAAAACTGCTGCAGCCAGAATGTCTGTCCTGTTTCTGCCCCATGCACACTACCTGCCCAGAGCCCTGCACTTGGCCTGCTTCCTGTGGCTCTTGTGGGCACAGCTGGTTTATCTTTGTGCAGAAGGCGCTTGGCGCACACAGGGAGCTTCACACAGGGAGCTTACCCGGTGCACCACACACCGTGACCCAGTCAGCCTGGCTGGGCCGCCCTGCACCCTTCGGGACAGAACTGCCTCTGCCCCATGGATGCTCTGTTACACAAGATGCTGCCCCAGAGGAAGTGCTTCTTGGTGACAAGTCACAAACAGTGGAAGGAAGAAGGGAGAATGTGATGCAGAACTTGGCGACCTACAGGGCACACCAGGGTGAAAGTGAATGGTGAAAGATCAAAGTTAGCTGGCACGTGGTAACTACAATGAAGAAATTGAAGCAGAATTGGAGGAGTTAGTTTTCTGATGTAATTAAGTAAAGGAAGAAGATAAAACAACTTTATGAAAAAAGGACATTTCAAGACAAGTGAATGTCCATCTTCATTAGAATATAATTTTCCCATTTGATGGTAATGTAGTTTCTAAATTTTGTATAGATAAATAGGATTTACTATTTGTTTAGTTATGGAACATTTTAATATAGTTGTTTATATTGCAGACATGATTTAAGTGCCATAGACAGTCTGTTTCTGTGCTGCAGAGTTCCTGATTCAATGCATATAGGTATTAAAGGGTGAGGAATGGTGACTTCATAAAATTAAATGTATATTTTTTAACTTAAGTATTACATCACATATCTTCACCTGCTTTTCAACTTACCCATTGTTGGCATACTACAAACAAAATTAAGATCTGGTTTTGTATTGCTCAGGAAATCTTAAACGTTTAAGACCTGCTTGAGCGTGAATAAAAAGGTGAAGAGATGTTTGTGGTAGCAGATGTGGTTTTGGGCACAACATTGTTTTTTGAGTGACTCTTAACAACATATAGGGCTATTTGGACCAAATAGAATAAATATGAAATAGCTGCTAAAATTTCACAGATGAGCAAGTGAAATAAATTGCTTCAGATCACTATAGACAGATTCTAGATGTTCTTTACTGCAATATATATATGTGATTTTGTTCCTTTAAGTCTGAAATTTTGCAAACAGATTTTATCTGTTTTACCTCAAAACTTTCAAGTGGCTACTTTAAAGTGCATGATTATATTAGAGGGAACCTTGTCCTCAGATTACTGTGGTAATAGGTCACTGGATGACAGTTACGTATCAGAGTACAATAGAATTGTGTTCAGGCAGGTGGGAAATGAAAATCATTCACTTGGGAGAGTAAGTGGAAAAGTTGAATATAGTGATTCGTTCTCATGGAAATTAATAGTACAGGTATTCAAAGAAATTAGTAGTTGTTAACCACAAACTTAGTTATTAGTAGGTATCAAAATAGACAAGTCAGTTTCAAAAACAAACACAAAATGGGGTGAGTTGATCAGGTGATGGATGTGCTTGTAAGATGGTAATACACAAGTAACCTTGATAAAAATGTGACACATTCAGTATTATTTTGAAATAGTTGGTAGTGGTTTGTCCTGTAATCATCTGTAGTCTTCCTAATTTGAGAAGAAAATTCGGATTTTTTTGAATAAAGAGTATTTTCTTGCAGACAGTGTTAGTTAGGATATATGTAGAAATGTCCATGGAAGAAAACTGTGCATGTATGACAAGGCTGTCTAATATGAGATAAAAGACTACTCCCTTGCTCAAATAGGTGGTGAAGGAAAGATACATTTGATTCTTGGTGTTTATACAGGGCATATTAGCAATATGTTTTATAAACTGTGGAGCTTAGTGGGGAAAAACACATCACAGAGCTGCCAAAGTATCATATGTGTGATAATCAAATTGTCATGTACCATGTTGCTCGTATGTAGAGATGTTCATATTGAAAATAAACAAATGCAGTACTAATTTTGATATTTCTTTTAAAGGAAGTGGCCCTGGTTATGTACTTACGTGATCTGTTAGCAGAAAAAATTGATGATTGTAATTCTGGTAACTCAAATGTCATATTGTTAGCCATGTGGAATGTTTCATGTTTTGCTCTGGTGGTATCTTATGCAGAGGCCACTGGAAATACGAGCCCTCCAACTGTAATGACCTTAATGTTCAAATAAAAAGTGGTTAAATGGCATATGTGTAATAACAATTTGAACACTTGGAAATAAAAGAAGACTTCTGTTGACATAGTGTTATTTTTAATAGAAGTATAGCTGCACTGAAATGTTACTGTTTGTTTCTTGCAACTGTTGTAATTTGCAAACTTCGTTATCTTATACTTGGTCTGTGTTTGTGGGTGGGGAACTGATTGTGTAGCCCAGAGGGACAGAAATTTTTCGCTACGATAAGAACAAGAAGTGTCGTGTGAATACAGAAGCAGCAGACACAAACACATTTTCAAATAGAAGGAAAGTACCTGGTAAGTTGTTACTGTTAAGAGAATGGCTGATTGTCTTTTCTCAGTGGAGTTTCTCTGATCTGACTATAAATGTAGCCACAGGTGCAGTAGGAAAGTCTTCTCACACATTTATTATCATTGATCAGTTATGTCTGCATAGGAAGTGGATTAATTAGTGGATTGTAGCCTTGAATCTATCAGACCTCTTCAAGTAATTTTGAGTGGTTTAGCCACGGAAACAGCAGTTGCTATGGCTCAAAGGGAAGAGATGGAGTGTGGGGTTGATGGAGGGTCCTCTTGTCCTTCCTGGTCTTCATTTACTGCCATGCTCTTACTGATAGACTTCATCTTTGTAGCTCCGGTACCTGTGTGTGGAAGAGCATTCCAGCAGGCACTGTCCTGTGGTGAATCAAGCCAGCGTGTCCCGTGCTCACAGTTATGTAAAAATGTAAAGATGTCTGCTGAGGAACTGAAATAAGTAGACCTTGACTAGTGATGCTTTATCAGGGAAGCTTAAATCAAGCTATTGTGTGAGCAGAAGGATATGCCACTAGTCATGGGGATACTTGGAAGGCTGAGAGCCTGGGAACTGTTCCCTTGGTATTGCTTAATATAACAAAAATGTAACAATTTTTTGTAAGATCTGCTTAATTTGATTTTCTTTGTACTTCATTTTGCTTTCAGAGGTTCCGTATACTCATCATTGATCAGATGTCAGATGATGTAGGGACTGAGGTTGTGTTGAGGACTCAAGTTTTTAAAAGTTATCTGTTAGAAGGAGGTGGGCTTTCAGTCCTAAAGGTGAATGCAGCTTGCTGTAGAACTGTGAAAGCTGGTGCAATTAACAGACTGTTCTGATAAATTTCTAGCTGTATTTGGTAGGGCTCAGAAAAACTTTTTATGCCTCCTTGGCCAGCATGCCTAGTAGACAGCTGTTATTTCTCTTGGGCAGGAGTTAATAAAGTGAAAACTGTTGAGGTAAAGAAATGGTAAGATTTTACATAACCCTCTTAGTTGTGTTACCTAAAAAAGAGCTGTTTCACACCTTAAGAACTCAAATGTTTTATGCTTTCACTAAGAGGCTAATGTGTCAGAATAATTTTTAGACTCGAAAACAAAGCTTATTTCATCTTGAGAATAAGGACCTAAGTTTGGTCTTCGCTAAAATACTGTCACACCATATATTTGAAGGAGAGGGAAATTACACTGGTATATAAAGAACAAGCTTGAGATTGGTGTGACACTAACAATTAGCTGCTTGAAATTAGAGTTAGGCAGTGTATATAGCAATAAAACTTTACAGTGTGTTAGTGGTGCTGATTTTATGTGGCCTTTGAAGGTTTTTGCTATCTGTCTCAATGTGAAACAACTTTGTTGTTTCCTCTGCTTTACATTTGCCCTTAATGAGATGGGAAGCTCCTTTTGTATTTCCTCTACTATTTGTATTCTGACTGGAAGCATCCATCTCCCTCTTGGAACACAAGTATCTCTGGCTAAACTCATGCTACCACAACACAATATCTCAAAGATTGGATCCTAATGGTACTTGGCAGATACAGCTGCTATTGCTAATAAAGGTCAATTAATGGCCATATATGTGTATATATATATTTTAGCATTGTGAAAAAGTGTACTTAAAATAGTTGAATTACTCATGCCAAAATGCATACTTCCCAAAGGCAGTAATTTTCGTCATACTAGCTTGGATTATTGTCTGCAGTGAAAATACTGGACAAATGCTTTTCCCCCCTGAAGTTATGAACAACTTGGAGAATACCACAGTGGGACAGTTCCAGGGGTAAAAGTGATTAGAGCTGTCACATGGATGGATATCCCTGCCATAAGCAAGGATGATTGTAATTGCAATGGTTTGGTTAATGGAAAGAAAACTTGGTTGTTGTGGGTAGCCTGAAAAGTTCCTAAAGTGACCTCTAGTACATGAGTATCTTTTATAATGATGTAAAGGCTGCCTTCCTGTCCAAAAAAACCTTTGAAAATACTGATTTGCAATATGCCTACATAACCCAATTTTTAGCTTCTTTGTTTGCTCTTTAGAGGTGTGTCCATGTGTGTAGTGTAGTCTCCTTTCAGTAGGAGAACTAGTAATCCTGACTGAGTTATTCCTGTACAACTGTGGGGGGAAAGGGTATTATCTTATTTGCACACAGTATCTGTTATGTTACTATTTAATACTAATGTGCCTTTCATCTATCAAAACAAATGTTGTAACATGAGGAGAGTATTTGTGGCTTATCTAATGCTAAATTGTTTGGGAACAAACATTTTGGGCTTTGGGGAAAAATTTTTTGTAAGTAAGTTATCTAGGTATTTCCCCCCACTCCTATAAAAGTGTTCATGCCTTGATGTTTTAGTTTTGAGGCCCTTTTTTCAGGAAACTGAATTTTTTTCCTTGTGATCTTTAAGGAGCATTGCAAATCCTTGTTTTTAACATGCACCAGTTTTGGATTTTGAAAATTAATTTGCAAAGGTCATGTTTGGATGCATTTTTTACTAGATTACTTGATTGTTATCTGGCTGAGACTATTTGCTTTGTAGTCTGAGTAACTGTTGAGAAGTGTCTGTCAGTACCATTAAATTGCAATCTTGTGGTGATGCCATGTGAAAAGGTTAGGAGAGGGAAATGCACAGATATAGAAATTAGTTATTTTTCAGAACCTTTTTGAAAGCAAAAACTAGCCCCAAAACTGCTAAAAAGCATTCCACTTACGTTTGGAACTGCTTCTGTTCAAACACAAGTTCATCAAATGTGTCCTTTTTATGGAATATTTATGAAAAAGCTAACAACAATGTTTTGGGTTTTTTTTTTTAAAGAAAACTTCATAGATAAACACTACATTTAGCAATACAAAACTTTTAAAGCTAAGTGAATTTATGCCGATGTATAGTTTTTAACTGACTTCATGGGTTTGACGCTTTGAAGCGATTAACTAACTAGGTAAATTTCTGAGAAGCTTTGTGAGAACCTTGAAGCCTTGCACAAGTGGAGATTGCATCCTTGGCTAAAGGAAGAGACCTGTTAACTTCTTGTCTGGAAGTTTTGGGTCAAAGAGGCTGCTGTGTGTCCTGAGCTAAGAGTTTGATCTGCTTTAGGTCGGTAGTGCTCAAAGCCTTGCTATTATCAGTCTGATGTGTCAAATAAAGGGTACAACAAGACTTCTTTTAGAGTTTTTTTGTCTATTCCACTGGAGTCAATTTGGGATGGATATTTAGCTCTATTAATTGAACATTCCTTTTTGTGCAGTTTTGTCTTCAAGAGCATTGAGATTAGCACCTAGTCAAGAAATCTATAATTCTGCAATTGATAAATAGTTTAGATAACATTCAGTTTTATTTTGCATTTGGTTACATTTCTGCTTGAGTCATTGCTAATGTACTTCCACAGGCATCATTGATCAGTACAGCATTTAAGATGGGAGTCCTTGTGCAAGGTAGGGGAATAAATACTGTTTATTTCCAAAAAGGCTTTTTTTCATTATAGATCTTTTGAGTGCAGTATGTATGGAAATTATAAGGAAATGGAATAAAATAACTCATATAACTTTAAATGTGTACTTTTTCACTTTAAGTGTATACAAGATTTGAGTTGAAAACCTTCCTATAAAAGGGCTTGACAACCTGTTGGCAAATCTTCAGCAGTGTATGTAATATTTCAGAGAAGTGATATTTTTTTCCCTGGGTGAACCTCAATAATGACTTTAGGAAATGTTGTATTTTCCTTAACAAATATTCAGACAAACATCTGTGTAAAAGGCTACTAAATGCAAGTTTTGTGCTGGCACCAATACCAAAGTATAAGCTATTGCAGCAAGTACATGTGCTGGTAAGTTTGGTGATGGCTCTGGGGTGCAGGCCCGTGCTCCCAGGGCCTGAGCGGTGCCTTGGCTCAGGCATCGCCCACGAGCCGGCCGGGCTGATCCCGGTGAGAGCCATGCGAGGCCGCATCTCCTCAGGGACCGAGGCTCCCGGGCCATGTCTTGTCAGGAGATAACGGCAGCAGCCCGAGCCGGGACCAGACACGGCTGAAGCTGCCGCAGCCGCGCGGGTCCCCGAGCGCCCCGAGCGGGGCTGTGTTTGACTGCGGGGCCCTCGCTTTACCCTGAAGTACCCGTGGCTTCCCGAGCCACTGGGCTCTGCTGCTCCCGGGCTGCCGGGTCCTGACCCCTCTGGGAGCAGGGTCGGCCCTCCAGGTCACTCCTCAGGGCTGAGAGGCCCTTTGCCAGCCCTGATCTCTACAGCGAGGTAAGAAGCATTTTACTTTCAGCCTAAAGTGTATTGTGTGCTAGTGACATTTGTATGTATCCATCTATAGCTTAATTATTACAAGTGTGTTAAATAGCAGACCGTAATTCAGTTGTCTGAGTTACTAAATCATCATTTAGGTCTTTGTCAAATCACTCATTAGTTACTCTTCAATGGTCACTTAATCACCATTTGATTACCATCTAATTTCTATTCAATCACTTATCATTTGATCAAAATTTAATCATTAATCAAATTCTTTTAGTTAACCCCTCAACAATGACTGTTCTTCATAAATCACCAGTGACACCTAAGTCTCAATTCATGCACTTGGATTTGCTGGCTGTTGGAGAATAGAAAAAGCCATTGCAAGTATTTATTGGAGAAGAAGTGGACATCTATGTGTGTGGCCTATAACACTGCGCTACTCCCACACTGTAGCAGTGCTTCACTTTGAAAGTGTTTCTAGACATTTCTAGACACTTCTAGACACTTTGTATACTTTCTTGATGTTTTAGAGTCAACCTTCTCCATGTTTTGTAAAGGATTCTGTTGTGTAAAGGTTATAGTCACCTCAGAGGGAGTATTGCGTAATGATGGCAAGTAGTTGTGAATAAAAGTAGTTGAGTCCTCTGTACTGCTGGCTGCCAGTAGTGCTGAGGCATTTGCAACACTCAAACGAAACATCTGTTGGAGGGAGGACTTTTTTCCATTTCTTGATACATGAATCTTCAGTAAATACTCTGAGTTTGGTGGGAGTGGGATTTGAGTCATTGTTTTCAAAATAATGAGAGCTGAAATTAAAAACATTGTCTTAAATAACACTCTTACTGTGTTAATAATGGGACTGGGGATTTAGAGAACAGTTCTCTCTAGTGCTCAGGAAAAAAGTTTCTGTGTCAATTCCTCGTGACAAGTTAATTGCCCAATGTTTTGCAGATATATTTTTGTCTTGTTATGCAATATGTTAAAACAAGACAATGTTCGTTGTTCAAGATATTTAGAATAATGTGTCTACTGTTGCTAAGAATTATTTTTCAGCCTGCAGGAAAGTTGCCAGAGCAAAGAGATGAAAACCAGCTCAGATCACAAGTCACATAGTACTTCTGTTGCCTCAGGACTTTGCTATTTCACAGAACACTGAGCATTTACTGTTCTTAGATTCATTAAATTTACAATTTTGATGAAGATAAATTGCTACCTCTGGACTTCTTGGCTTGTCCTCTGATGAGATGTGCTCAAATCATATGTGTTTTTCTGGTATTGAGGTACAGTATTTTTTATGCTATGAAGTCTGAGTTCATGTCTCTACTACATGCAGGTTTTCCTGAATGATCAGTAACCTTGGTATGGCCCTACATTTTGTGATTCTCCCTAAACTATCCCTGTCAACTTTTCAGTGCCAGTCTGCCTACTTCCTGGGATAGCAGAAACAATGGCACCTATGAGATCCTGCTTTCTACTTTGTTACCTTTTCTCTCCAGCACTCCTTGGCAGCTGGAAAAAGTAGACCAACCTTCTTCCATGAGAGCCTGATCTGCAAGGAAGCAAGGTACTGTTACAAAGTACAGCCACAGACTCCTCAACAGGAAAAAAATAATGCAATAATAGGTGTATGAAGTGTATTTCATAGAATCATAGAATGATTTGGGTCGAAAGGAACCTTCAAGGTCACCTAATTCCTACTCCCCTGCCATTGCCAGGGACACTTTCCACTAGACCAGGTTGCTCAGAGCCCCATCAAACCTGGCCTTGAACACTGCCAGGGATGGGGAATCCACAGCTTCTCTGGGCAACCTGTGCCAGTGGTCATCACCCTCACAGTAGACTTTCTTTCTAATACCTAATCTAAACCTGCCATCTTTCAGTTTAAATCTATTGCCCCTTTTCCTATCACTCCAAGCCTTTGTAAAAAGTCCCTCTCCAGCTCTCTTGTAGCCCTTTTACGTACTGTAAGGTGCTATGAGATCTCCCTGGTGTCTTCTTTTTTCCAGCCTTAACCACCCCAGCTCTCTTGGTTGCTTTTCATAGGAGGGGTGCTCCAGCTCTCTGATGATCTTCATGTCCCTCCTTTGGAGTCTAACAGGTCCAAGATCATCTTATGTTGGAGACCTCAGAGCTGGGCACAGTACTCCAGATGGGAGTCCAGTTTCTGGTCCAGTAACTTGTTTCCAGATGACCAAGCACCTTCTGTCATGAGAAAATGTCACAACTGAATTTTGGGCATGAGAAAGGCTGGCTTGCTGATCTCTGGGTTGTTTATTTTACTCCTGCACCAGGTGAGAAGTAGGGTCATCGTATGCTCTTCTGTTACCAAAGGCTTTTCTTAACAACCAACATTTTGTGACAATCTCAGACCTGCTTTGCGTAACTCTGAAGAGAGGGCACTATCTCACAGTTTAGTCTGCACATGGATATACAAAGTTTTCCAGTCTTTTCTTTGAGGACCTGCTGTTTCAGTTATCCTGGAAAATCTAAATGTGCGGCATCAGCAAGAGGTCTGTTCTTGCTTTCTAGTACATCAGTAGGCAGATGCAGTGAGGGAGGGGTGAATGAGCAGTGAGCAGCATTTGCTGGAGATGTACCTATTAGATTTTTCCAGTTTTCTGGCATGTGAAGTGAGCAGAGTTGCATTATGGGGACAAATTGAGATCTGTGCAATTTTTCTTTGGTGAACTTTACAAGAAAGAGGGTCAATCTTGTATAATTTCATTTCATTTGTAGTGTATAGGTCTCAACAGAAAGCTCACTGTTCTGATAAGACAGGACAAGACACTGTTAATCTTTTCCCTGGCCATGTTTCAGGCTCCTCTTTGGCTACTTTTGGGGTCTCTTAAGGTCTGGCTTCTTCTGGGTGTGCTCTCTTTGTATATAGGTCACTTCAGACACTTCAACCCAGAAAGTCTGCTCCCTGGTCAGAGCATGAGCAGCAGTGCCTGGTGCAGGGCCAGCCAGCTGCCATGCTGTTAGCTGACAGTGAGGAGGAGTTGGGATAGGGTTAGTATTTGATGTGCCTCACTCCAGATCATCTCACTATTTTCAAACGTGATGTTTCTGCAAATATCTGGACTCTTCTTCATTTTTCTTCAGCTCCAGTTGGCAGCAGTCTTGACCCCGTCAGCTTTTAGTCATCTAGCCTCTAATTTCTTTTATCACATGGTAATGTCTAACTACAAAAGAGGAATAATAATTCTTTTTCCCCTGTATTTTTTTTAATTTAACTTTTGATCTCTGCAGAACTATGCATTTTCTTTGTTTGAATAGTTCACGACGGGGAGAGTTGTGACATTTCCAGCTGAAGCGTCTTGCCTCCTGTGTGAGTGCAATCAGCCACTAGATGTCACCATTATTTTAAAAAACTAACAGCTG
Organism: Climacteris rufus; assembly: GCA_013398175.1. Classification (NCBI taxonomy): domain Eukaryota; kingdom Metazoa; phylum Chordata; class Aves; order Passeriformes; family Climacteridae; genus Climacteris; species Climacteris rufus. The sequence goes on along the minus strand of VZRZ01006029.1, from coordinate 1,056,263 downwards.
AGCTACGAGTTGGAAATTCCTGCTTAAAATGTGCTGATGTGAAATGATGAGACTTTGTAACTAGTATCAAGAGGCTATAGGCTTTCACATTTGTGAATTGCTCAGTGACACTTGTGTTGTTCACAGCATACCAGGGTGAATTTTCCTAATAATTTCCCACATTTTTAGACCTCGTGAAAAAACCACAGGTCCCCGCTAAAACAGCTGAGAACAAAGTGGGATTTCATAATAAGACTTCTGAAGTTCAATTGTACTTGCATTCAAGTGTGAATCCATCAAAGAACCGAGTGAGCCAGCTCCCTGCTGGAAAAAAATGCTTTTACATCAGGAAAGCTGAAGAATTTTTGTGTGCGGATTAGGGCTGCATTGAGAGGGGAGTTGGCTAAACTGATGTAGTGACTCACTGATGTACACAAGATACAGTGTTTCTTGTTCCTCTCTCCGTTGCTCTTAAGTGGCTAATTTTGTAGAAAATAAGCCTACAGAAATAAGCAAGTAGTTTTGTTTTGGGAAGATGATCCCTCTCTCTTTAGATGTGTCCCTGTGTGAGCATCTAGGGTGAGACCGTGCAGCTGATGGCAAGACTAAAGAAAGACAAAGGGAGAACCCTGTGACAAATATAAATCATTAGGTTTCTCCTAATTTCTGTTTACATTTTTTGCCTAGGAGACACAATATCTACCTGTCTTGTAGAAGACTCGATTTCCATCACCTCTTGCTCCTTTTGCTTTTGACAGCTATTCCTTCCTATTTGCTGGGTAGAGCTCAAGTGTTGTCTGCAGTTCTCTGTGCCAATTTTCTTGTCCTCAAGAGAGGACTAATCCATTGTTTCACTAATCCGTCTCTTCCTATTCACATCACCCTTAAACATTTCCTTTTTCTCCATTTCCCACAGTAAGTAATTTGTAAAAGTGCAGTTAACTCTTTCTCTCTTTCAAGCCTCATATTATTTCTTCAGTGTAGTTTTTTCTGCAGTCATTGGGTTTGTCTTGGCAGATCTCTTTATCCGTCTTGACATTAGGAGTTTGAGAGGAGTTAAGAGTTGGCTGGAACAAATGGCAGAGGGCCTGCAACTGTAAATCCAATAGGACAAGGGCTCTCTGGTGAAGAACTGATTAAAATGTCAGTGCTTAACAACTAATAAAGAATAACATGATAATAGCTCATTTCAGGCTCTGCTTCATGTCAGCATTGAAACTACCTCTGCTTACTCACAAAGGACATATAAACTCCCATTCCCTTCCTTTTTGGTGTTATTAGGGTTCCCATGCTGCATAGTTACTACACAATTCATCATTTTATATGGTTTTTGATATTTTTGATATTCTGTGGGCTTTTAAATGCTTCTGCTTTTGCTGAGCTTCCATTTTATCTATTACCATTATTCACTTGGGGGAAAGCCCACTTGACTTTCTGGAGGAAGGAAAGAAGTTAGCCCCTGGGGCTTGTGAATCTCTTTGTCTCAAACATATCCAATATGAAGAGGTTTTGAATTGTGATTGAATCCTATACTCCCTGAAGCCCTTGTATGTTTGCGAAATTGTTATGTTTGCTAGAATCCAGTAAATACCAGACGTATAGTTTATTCTGGGTTGGGACTTTCATATCCTTCTGGAACAAAATACTATATTTCCCACATGTTTTGACTACATTAGATTGGCACCACTCATGTCACTCCACTTAAAATTGTGTCAGCATTCTCATTAGAAGTTGTTTTTCAGAGGTTATAACTTGGACATTAAAATTTGCTTCCACTTAGCAACTTGGTCTTAGTCCAGAAGTAATTAAAAAAAAAACAAACCTCCAACATTTTGTTTCCATACAATTTATGTTATTTTGGGAGGAAAAGAGAGAATTAAAATATTAGCACTGAAAAACAGCAAAGTGTGCATTACAATTTGTTCTACTTTGACCAATTAAATGATGGAAAACATCAGAATTTGTCAATCTTGTTAAAATGTGATACATTTCAGTATCTTTTCAGTTGTTAGGTGGAAAGATGGAGAGAAATAGATCTGAATATGTATGACAAGATGAACCTAATTCCTACACCTGCACATAGGGTGTGCAGGTAGGATCCCCTCAACGTTTATCAAAAGCTGAGAGTCCTCATCCAAATCTGAACTTTAAATTCCATCAATCTGAAAGTGACTCCACCCCTGACTTTAGTATACCTCTTGTGTGTCTCAGAAGTTATAATGCATACCACTTCTCACTGGATGCAGGAAGACATTATATAGAACCAAAGTGTGGTAAAACTGAGCAACTCCATGTTTTGTGGTAGGTGCATGTGGACCATGTTCCTGGGTGGAGCAGATAGAAGGGAGTTGGGATGCCCCAGGTGGGGCCTCTCTCTGGATGAACCGTAGTCAGAAAGTCCTGTTTGTTTGCAGGGCCTCAAAGTAACCCTGTTTTGTGAGTGATAACTGGTTGTGGTGGTTTAACCCCAGCCAGCAGTCAAGCCCCGGGCAGCCACTCACTCTTTCCCCCACCAGCAGTATTGGAGAGAGAATTGGAAGGGTATAAGATGGAAAATTCATGGGCTGAGATACAGACAGTTTAATAGGGAAAACAAAAGCCACACATGCAAGCACAGCAAAAGGAATTAATTCACCAATTCCCAAGGGCAGGTGGGTGTTCAGCCATGACCAGGAGAGCAGGGCCCCATCACACCTAACAGTGACTTGGAAAGATAAATGTCATCGTGCCAAACATTCCTTCCTTCCTCCTTCTTCCCTCCACTTTATATCCTGAACATTATGTCATATGGTCTGGAATATCCCTTTGGTCATTTTGGGTCACCTGTCCTGGCTTTGTCCCCTCCCAACCTCCCAAGTGTTGTGGTGCCTCTGGGCGTGGCTGGCGGCCCGGCTCGACCCTGCTGTGCCGAGATCCGCGGGGGCTGGTCCTTCCACCCCCCCCCCGCATGATGCAGGCGGGAGTGGCGGGCCGTGGGGGCTCCCCGGCTGCGGTGGCGGGGCTGTTCTCACCCCAGGGGACAGCTCACTGGTTCCTGTGCCGGGTGCAGACAGCCGACTGACTGGCCGGTGCCCCTGTCATTGTCATTGTCAATGATTGTCATTGTAATCCTCCACAGTGATTGGCTCTCTCCCGACTTCCCTTCCCTCACCTCTGTACTATAACACGCCCTGACCTCCATTTTGGCCATCTTTACTGCACTCCATGCTCCAGAAATAAAATCCTGCTGGCAATAAGTGGAAAAGAACCCTTTCTCGTCTCTTTACTTCCCTGTTTAAATTAAACCGCTGTGTGTGAACTAAGCCTCAACTCTGCAGGAGCTTTGATTTGCTGTGCACATTTGGGCAAATTGTTATGCCAGGATGGTTTCTCTGGAATGAAGCAAGATCTGTGCCTAAACGGTAAACACCTCTTGAGTTCCCCAGTCCAGTAAATGCATTGTCTAATAACTCCCAATAGCAGGACCAGTCACCTCAGTTTTCAGGGTCTCCATGAGACATGAGGAACAAAGATCAGAGGAAGCGCCAGTTAAGTGGCTTTGCTCCTCATGACAAGAGACTTTATTTCTGATGGCAAATGGCCAAGGGACGTGGTCCTTCCCCTTTGCTTGGCACAGGAGAGGCTCACTTGGAGCGCTGAGCCCAGTGCTGGGCGCATGTCAGACATGGAATTACTGAAGTAAGTCCAATCAGGGGCCACAAAGATGATGAAGAGTGTGGATCATCTGTTCTGGGAGGAGCAGTGGGAAGTTTGGGCCTCTCAGCCTGGAGCAGAGGAGGCTTGAGGTGGGATTACTGATATGTGGAATTCCTGATGAAGGGGGCTAAGGAACACAGAAACAGACTCCTCTTTGGGAAAGGACAAGGGGCAATAGGCATAAATTTGAAATACTGGAAATGTTATTGAAATGCACAAAAGATTTTATATTTCAAGGGCAATTCCACACTGGAATAGGTTGTCCAGAATGTTTGTGGAGTCTTCATCCTTGGAGATATTCAACCCAGCTGGGCATGACCCTGTCAGCCTGCTGACAGCCCCACTTTGAGGAGGATGGAACAAGGATGGGGTGATCTCCAGAGGCCCCTTTCAATCTCATCTTTTCTGTGAAACCTTGGTTCATTGAGAAGTAGATCACAAAGCTGGAGACAGACAAGGTCCTTATGAAAGACTTAACAAATATAAATTTTTGCTTAATATGTAAGTTTACAGCAGCAGTCCTTTTGAATCAGAACAAACCAGCCTGAATATTACCATCACAGCAACAGAAGGAGTGAAAACTAGGCTCAGAAACCATGGGGGGTCAAAGATCCTCAGTGTTATAGCATCAGTAGTTTTGCAAGTTTGGTCTTAGAATAAAGTATTCTAAATGAAGTCTATTATACGAGGTTTTAAAGAACAGGAAAAAAAGTTTTTCTTTAGAAATGCGTTTTATGGGGTTTAGTACAAACAATTTTTTTTTCAAAGTTTTAAAACAAATCCAAAAGAAGTTTATTCTGGAATAGAATTTAACCATAAATATATGTCCCCAGAGAGTCAAATCCTGGCCTGGGGAATCAGTTATCATGAGTTTTCCCTAGTTCATGAAAATGTCAGCTATGATTCAGACCTGTCTTTGTGAGTGAAGGTTGTCATGAGCTGATGCTGACTCCAGGCTGATCTGTTTTAAAGGGGGATAAAGAGGTCGTTGGTAATGAGGAAAAGGAAAAAATGGTGAGTAAAGTATATTGCCTTTGGAGTAAAAACATGGAAAGCATGAATATCTGGACTTCAGTGCAGAGAAACTTGGGATACGAGCCTTGACTGACTGAGTTGAAGATGTCTTAGAGGGAGAGATAACTAAGGCCCAGCTGCAGAGAGGAGAGAGAGATGAAAATACACTTAAGTGCAGTCTCTTAGGCTTTGGTTTTGCAAACTGATCTGTTCAGGCAAACCCTTACACCCACGCCAAGCCCTGTTGTAGATAATAGGATTTTGTGCAGGCTCACAAGAATCAGCTTGCAGGAGTGGGGCCCCAAGTCCTCCAGAGGAGTTTACACCAAGTGCAAGTAACATAAGGAAGAGTTGGAAATCTCTGCAGTCCCTCATTTTGAACCAGGAACTGAGAGAGTGAGCCGGTCTTGTAGGTCATCCAAGATGATAGAGTTACATTTATGTTTTTGTGCTGTCACTGCTTCTGTTATAACCCCCAGCAGAATTTACATTTGGTATCTTTCGCCTCAGCCCCAAAATCTTTCAGGTTAAAATCTGGCAGATGAGAGCTCAGCCTGGGAGGTTGATGTTTCCTGAACGTGAGTGGAATTGGTTTAGACGCTTGGCTTTGCAAGGTATCTGGAAGCGGAAAAATATCAGCTGGTTTCCCATTTGTTTTGCAAAATAGTATTTTATGCTAGAAAAGCTAGGTGATGTGACAAATATTGTTAAGGCTTGTTAATAAAATAAAGTAGATTTTTCCTTGCCACAGAGCCTGTCCAAATATTTTTGACTTATTTTAGAAGTACTGTGGACTTGGTTACTTGGCAATTCCTATACTGTATATATGAATCTCACTGACAATTTCTAAACAGTAATTGCAGTTAGAAGACCTTTATACATTACATTTCACTGTGATTGCTTTAGCTAGCAGAGTCTGACTGTTCTGAGTGCCTTGTTAGACCCAACTTCAAAGGCCTAGTGTGACAAGGTGATGACAGAGATCCTTAGCACAATTTGATTGCTGCCAGGGCAAGGCTATTATCTGAGCATCATCCTCCTTGACAGCATAATTCAGGTGCAGGTAGGCATTCTAATGCTGAAGGATGCGCAGGGGACTGCCACTCCTGCTGGCTGTTTTGTGGTCACAGGTTTCACAGAGTTTCTATGGAAGGTGCTCTAACCTCCTACTTTAGCTAAATCCATTTTATCTGTGCCTAAGAGCACAGACAGTTACTTCACTACTGGTACATTTAGTATGAGCCCATAATTATGAGTGATGAATTCCTTTTTGTGCTAGTAGAAAAAATACTTCAAGGACTGAATGGAATCATGATTAGTTACCTTTAAAACCTTGTGCCTATCCACTCTCTATCTAGGTTTCATACTGAATATATATTTACTGTAATGAATAGCAATTCTTGCCTATTTTTTTTTGCCATAAACTAAGAGATTCACTAGTTTAATTCAACAGCAGACACTCTTGGACAACTAGGTAGATCCATCTTGTGTGAGGCCCCAGCAAACACAGTGAACTCCCCAGACTGTGGGGAGATGGCTGAGGAGATTTACAATTAAGTTTAGGAAACACAGAAAGTGGTGGATAAGTGAAATGGAGGATTGATCTTTTCATGAATCCCACAACACAAGAACTGGGTGGTACTAAAGGAAGCTAGTTGGGGACAGTTTTAGGAAGAGGAAAACACTTTGGTAGCCTACTGTCACAGGGGATGCTGGAGGCAGGTTCAAAAAGACGTGACAAAAGCATGTTCATAAAGGGAATCCAGAAGAAACTGAGGGGAAACGTACTCACTAACATCCCTGGTTCTGGATACTGGGAAAGGATAGAGGGATGGACAGCAGAAAGTACCACTTTCAGGAGGCAATACGTCTCATTTATCACTGATAGCTATAATATAGTGGACTAAATGGACCACTGGTCTGACTCAAGGGCAGTTTTATAACAGAATCAGGGCTGTTACAGCTCATGTCTCATATTTTCACTCATTAATGAAGCAGACACAAGGTCCTCGTGTAAAAATCATAGGACCATTAAGGCTGGAAAACACCTCTAAAATCAAGTCCAACTCAGCACTGCCAAACCCACCACTAAACCATGTCCCTAAGGGTCATATCTGCATGTCTTTTAAACACCTCCAGGGATGGTGACTCAACCACTTCCCTGGGCAGCCTGTTCCAGTGCTTGGCAAGTCCTTGTATGGAGAAACTTTTCCTGATGTCCAGTCTAAACCTCCCCGGTGCAACTCAAGGCCATGTCCTCTTGTTCTGTCAGTTGTTCCCTGGGAGAAGAGACCGGCTCCCACGTGGTTACACCCTCCTTTCAGGGAGTTGTAGACAGTGATAAGGTTCCCCTGAGCCTCTTTTTATCCAGGCTAAAGACCCCTAGCTCCCTCAGCTGCTCCTCATCAGACTTATGCTGCAGACCTTTCACCAGCTCTGTTGCTCTTCTGGTAACTGGCAGTTCAGACTTATGCGGTGACACAACTGAAGAGCAAAGTTTCCTTCTGAGTGTCTGTGAGAGAGAATAAACTTTCAGGACAGTGAATAGCAGCAGAAATGTGGCTTGCTGGATTAGTTCCTAGTTTTGCAAGATGTAGATACATGGCTGGCAAGGTTGATGCAGAAGTTTCCAAATGCGATTCTGTTGTGGTCAGTGTGATGGCAACAGAGATTAATTTGGCCTTGGGTATCTTTTCTTAGCTTGTTGAAATATAATTCTAAAATATTTTATTTCATCTTTTAATAATATTTTTCTTATTTTTGGAAGATCTGCAAATTAAGCAACATATTACTGATATAAAGTGGCTGTAGCTAGAGAGCAATTTCTTAGTTCATCCTTAAACAATATTATCAAACAAGTATCAAAATCTATCCTACACACATAGATGGAATAATGTTTAGATGCACACTTGCCTTTCTGTGACTTTCCTTAAGATCAGTTTAAGCTTAAATCCCCTTTTCATTTGTACAAATCTGTCTGACTCCTTTTAGTCTGCTTCCTGGGCAGAGCTGATCCACAGAACCTGTGGAATTTGATCACTGCTAATTTGTGTGCTTTTTCTCAGGTGTTTTCTCAGTAAGTTATTAATTGTGTAATAATCTGATCCATGTGTATCTTTTGTTCTATTTTTAGTATTTAGTATAGAGCAATTACTTCCTCTCTTCAGTTATACAAAATACCTAATTAAATGCCACATTGGAAATTAAGCATTTGAATACAAAGTTGTAATCCGATATGATTTTGTATTGTCCAGCTTGGAATCCTACAGATTGCATTTACGTTGTTGTTAATGCAATTTCTTGAGAGACCCGGGGGGCAGGGGGTTGGGGGG
>VZRZ01006029.1:919835-1048053 GCA_013398175.1 Climacteris rufus | reverse complement strand
GGGGGGGGCACGGAGGGGTGGCAAGAAAGGAAGAAGGAAATATTTTCTGCTCAAGGAAAGGAAGAATGTCTTTTGAGGTAATCATGGGTGGGAAGTTGCCATGGTCTCTTGGGTCAATTTCATCTACGCTTTGTTTTCACATGTATCATAAAGGTCCCCATATTTCTTGCTGCATTGAAGCCAGTGGATACAGAAGATTTTCCTCAGTCATGGTTGACAGACAGAGCAAAGCTGCTATAGGGCAGTGCCTGAGTCTCTGCTTTTGGGAGAGGGAACGTGTAGGCATCCTGAGGGGCCAGATCTCAGGGCATAAACTGCTGCTTAACCTAAATGTGCTCAGTGCTGCAGCATTGCTTACCTGAATTTGGGGAGGTCACAGCTCTCTTCCATGCTTTCCATGGCTTTCATTGGCCTTCAAATCTGTGGGACAAGGATTGTTTCTGACTAGGTATTTATGGTCAGTGCAAATTGGCAGCGAGCTCCTCTGTAAGGCAGGGGTGAGGGATTCAGAAGAAAAAGAAGAGAATGAGCAGCTTCTCCTTGTGGGGCAAAAGGAGATGTATCTCTATCCTGAGTGCTCAGGATAGAGATCTGTCACAAGATGTGCAGTCAGCTGGTGGTGCTTTGCATCCAAGCATGAAAGCAAGGTCGTAATTCTGCAGGGCACAGGCCAGTCTGTATGGGATGGTGTGTGGGAGGCAGCTTTCCTTGCAGTGAGGGGTCCTGTATTACCTCCATCAGGAAGGAGATATTTGGGACAGGATGTTGAATCTGCATTTGTGAGGCCACACCTCGAGTCCTGGGTCCAGTTTTGGGCCTCTCAGTTTAGGGAGGCCATTGTACTGCTGGAGTGAGTCCAGAGAAGGACAATGGAGCTGGGGAAGGGTCTGGAGCACAAGTCTGAGGTGGAGTGGCTGAGGGAGCTGGGGGTGTTTAGTGTGGAAAAAAAGAGACTCAGGGGAGACCTTACTGGTTTCTACAACTCCCTGAAAGGAGGGTGTAGCTGGGTGGGGGTTGGGCTGTTCTAGGGAACAACAGACAAGACAAGGAGACATGGCCTTGAGCTGTGCCAGGAGAGGTTCAGGTTGGATATAAGGAGGAATTTCTTCACAGAAAGGGTGATTAGGCACTGGAATGGGCTGCCCAGGAAGGTGTTTGAGTCTCTGTCCCTGAAGCTGTGTAAGGAAAGCCTGGACGTGGCACTCAGTGCTGTGGTCTGGTTGACACAGTGGTGTTGGGTCATAGGTTGAACTCAATGATTTCAGAAGTCTTTTCCAACCTGATTGATTCTGTGATTCCATGATTAGAGGTTAACAGGCTGATTCAGACTGGGAATTTCTTGGCACCAGAAATTAACACTAACTGCAAGCCTGGCCAAGCTGAAAGGGCGGCAGAGAATAATTTTATGGTTAGAACAAAATAATATATTCTGATTCAGGAATAAGTTATTAATAAAAGTGCCAAGGAGGCCTTGTGACATCTTCAAAAATGATGAAGGTTTTTTTCAGGAAACACAGTGTGACAATTCATTTAGCTTCAAGGTTTGTATGTTACTGAACATAGGGTATGTGCCCTTTCACCACAGTATTACACACACAATAGAGTACAAACAAGTCTGATCATAGGGGAAATAAACTTACAAAAATTTTTTTTCAAGGCCTAGCAGAGACCTCTGCTTGATTTTTTTTGTCAGTCCTTCTAACAACAGATCTGCTACCTCTGTTTGTACAGGGGGATTTGTCACTCTAGAGTTTGCTGAGTAAGAGAACTGCTTTCTTGACTCTACAGTTATTTGCCCCAAATGGTGAACTTCAAGTTTAAGGGACAAGGAGAAAGAAGTGGTAGTATCTTTGTGGTAGCGGTAGTCTAAGTGGTAGTATCTTCATTGTCTCTTAATAATACAAATTCTCTTCTTCCCTAAAATCAAAATGGAGGTAGAACCTCTTCTTCCAGCCCCATTTTATTTATATTTCTGTATTTCTTAAAAAGATGTTGCTGGCCATCAGTCTTCAAAAGCGTCAAACAATGAGGAGTATTCAATGGCATGGTCCCATTCACTTCAATCTTATTGACTCAGTCAGGCCATAATCTTAATTGGCAAAATACCCAGGAGTAGTGGCATCTTTTCTTTAGGACAAAACTGAAAATTTAAGTACTAATCCATGCTTAGTATGTTTAAGTGTATTCTTTTGAGGAAGCACAGAGAATATAATTCTCTGTCTAGAAATAAATTTAACAGGTATAAAGGGTATTACTCTAGCTAAGCAATGTTTAGCATATTCTCTTTTATTTTATTAACTAGTAAATTATATCTGCTGCAAATGTCTTTCTCTGGCTCTTCCTCGCCTCTGTTCTGAGGAGCTTTGCTGACTGCTTTTCTTCATTTCTGCTTCCCATGCATTCAGCAAACTGCATATCTGTGCAGACCTAGCTCTCTGTCTCCTTCCTTAGGGCAGTTTATTTCGCTTTCTTGTTGTGTTCCTGTCCTCGTCTGTTCTTGCTGTCTCTTGCCCTGCTTTCAGTTTGTATCTTGATCTTTCTTTCTTTCCTCTTCTTACCTTACTGAGTCTGGTGTGATAAAAATTCCCATTTGCCTTCTCCTCATCTGTGTTCTCTGCCCTTGTCTCTGCCTGCCTGGGAGTTCTGGTCCCACAGCACCTTGTGCCTGCTGTCACAGCATCAATAATGGGCTCCCAGGCTGCATGGGTGATCCAGAGACAAATAAAGGACAATGTGTTAAGATCAGCTTCAGATGATTCTTTTATCAGGCTTTGGGGGAGGGACGGGTTAGTATTCAGACAGTTTCAGGGCGTATCTGCCTGTCTATGTGGCTGTGGAGGCTGAACCCAGCCAAGGAAAGAGCAGGAGCCTGGACCTGGGCATGGGGTAGAGAGCGAGAACGCTCTTGTTGGCAATGGTGTAGGCATGGTTTGGCGGTAACTGATCATGAAACTACACCCTGAAGTTCAACCAATTTAAAGAATATGAAGGAGGGGTAAAATCTCTTTTCATCATAGCATATTTTGTATCATTAAGGGACTGAAAGGCTTCAGAAGGAACAAGGTAACGTGGAAAGCAAAGTCTTTTGACTGTTTATATCTGCCTGAAGTTCTGTTGTCTTCACAAAAATGTGCATATGGACATCTCACAATCTTTTGTCATGTATTTGTGCCTGTGAAATACAAAACTCACAAAGAAATAATAGAGTGCTTTCTTTTACTTCATGTTCTGCACAGCTGGTGAGTGAACCCCAGCATACCTTGGATGTGTGGAAACCCTCTTGTGGTCTCACTTGGGGATCAGAAAGAAAACAACTGTTCTTTCAGGCAGATTTCTTTGGTGTAATATGAGCCATATAACACCTTCTACCTTTTTTAAAAAATTATGGTCTTAGGTCAATGAGATATTTCACAGAGGCCAAAATGTTAATCTTCATCTTTCTTATCACAGGAGCATTTTTACCCAAATCCTTCTAGTGCTCACTGGGAAACCAGCATCCAATTCACAGCCTGGTTTGAAAATCACAACCCTCGTTTTCTATTGCATGTGGTGAAGTAAGTGACTTACATAAGATTAGCTTTGCTTTTTTTGCCTCCTAGATATGGGCTACTTAAATCTGGTTCATTGCAAACAGGAATCAGGAACAGTCTGTGGCAGATTTTTATGTCTAGATTGTACCCCAGTGAAAGGATTTATCCTACTTCTTGCTCTGCAGAGAAAGGCAATTACTTTTCTTAATTTGTTCCAAAATAAAAATTGAAAGGATCAGACCTGCTTTTCCCATTGCTAAAAATTAATCTCCTATTGCTTGATTTCTTGCTGATGCTCATAATATTATTCCTTTATATAAATCAGCAAAGTCAGCACACAGGAGTGCTGCAGTGAACATACCCAATTCCTCACCACTTAAGTGACCCACACTGCATTGCTGCAGCAGCTCCTCAGCGATCAGAGCTGTTTGTTCATCTTCTGGCAACCAGTGCTATGTTAGTCACTTTGAAAATAGGTCCTATTTCAGCCTGTTGCTTTACATAAGCAAAGAAACCGAAAATCAGCTGCAGTTTCAGGGGGAAAGGCCAAAGCCAGTGTCTGATCAGATATTCAGTCAAGCACTCTTGAAACAAGACCTTGTTTTCTCAGTTGCAGCAGTTTTTAGTGTAATCTCTACAGGCCACATGAATCTTCTGGAGTCAGTGACTGATGGTGTCTCCCGTGGGTTGTTACTATATTTTCTCTGGACTTCAGTGCTGCTTTGGGCACTGTAAACCAGGCTCTTGGAAAAATGTCTGCAAGGGTACTAGGTTGTCTGAAACACTGTTCTAGTGGTTTTCAGCTTTCTTCAGGAAAGGTTACACTGAACTTTAACTGGGTCCAGACTATGTTAATATTTTTTCTCCTAGCTGAAAAGACTCAAGATGGATTTTTATTTTGGAATGTGAGACCTAATCAGAAGTTAAATTTATGCAAACACCTTTCTTTGGCTCATATTTTATATGATAAAATGTTATGCTTTCTGAAATAGTAGGTGTATTGTGTCTGTCTGATGTGGAGGTAATTAGCTATGTGGCACATTGTTTGAAGAATACTAGTGCTAGAAAGTATGACAATTACTCCTCCCTGATGGGGGACAGAAGTCCTGAATGCTGCTTTTCCACTGTAATGCCTTTCATACTCTACCAAACTGTCTTCAAAACATGGTTTTATTCTTCCTATTTAACATATAATACTGAGAGACTATAGTTCTTTGGTCTTGAGACCATGCTTGGTCTAACTTTTAGGCCCCACATGGGAACTACTTTACATATATGAACCCTCAACAAAAGGTACTTTGTTCCCATAGACACATTAACACTGTTAAGAGAGCCATCATTAGAACATGGTGACAGTAATTGAAATACTAAGTAATCTTGATTGTCAGAAGAATGTAGATACTAAACTTCAGACTCGCTGTCACTGTTGCTAAGAGCATTTTCTTGGCTCTCCTTAGTGTGTAGCATTGCCTTGTAGGTGGGGCTAGAGCTAATTCATTGTAATTGCATTGCATACCTATGCAAAAAATTCAGAGAGGTTTAATTTTCTTTTATGCCTGAACTCAGGCTTCAGCATCTTTCCTGGTTCTTCTTGGGAGACCTGGCTCTCAGGTCATGTTTGACTCAGGGAATACAGAAGAATTTCTGAACTCTTGACATGCAGCTGTGTGCTTTTGTTGCATCTCAATTCTGCACTGGGGCAAGACCCAAAGTTTATGACTTTAAACTAAATGCTCCAGCCAGATTTTCAGTCTCAATGGCCAAGAAACCAAAAAACGAAGACATGTTTCAATGCACCCTGCACCACTGGCTCCTGCATAGGCTGCCACACTTACCTGGAGAGGGCCAGATGAGTTAGATAAGATTATCAGTGCATGCACAGCAATCCTGACTAATAATAGCCCATCAGCTGCCCACCAGCCCACCAGTCTGCCAGCTGCAGAGACCCTGGAGCCATTGCCAACAAGTGTCATGGGTTTGCAGACACTCTTGCAGGGGCAGTTGGTAAGGCAGTGTTCCCTGAGCAGGCAGGGCTGCCCTGTGGTGGTGGCTGTGATCCCAGAGCATGCAGAAATGCAGAGACTGGTGGCCTTGAAATCCCCCAACACTCTGTGCAAATACATGTCACAGTTGAGATTATGTGTGCAGTGTTCAGCACACGTTGTTTCCCTTTCCTATTCCTTTTTTCCCCCTGTTGAATGATGGTGAGAAATATCTTCAAATTCATCAAAAGAGGAAACCAGAGGAGTTGACAAAATATAGTTTTGGTGGGACAGCTTCTTGTAGGAAAGGGCAGGCAGCAGTTCCGCCACCAGCTCCTTCTCCCATTCCCACTTTAGTGCCTCCTGCCAGTAAAGAGGTGGAAGGAGGGAGTGCAGAAGAAGCAGAGACAAAGGAATCATATTTGGGAGGAGAATTTAGAAGCACAAGAGGTTTTTCTGAAAAACTTCAGCTTCACACATCTCTTCCCTGTCATCTCTTTCAGTGTGCCAGGCAGCTCCCACCATGTACCCTGTTTACAGGCAACTGAAGCCTGGCTTGAGTCACAGTTAGGAAAATCAGTTTTAGGGATGGGGTGAGCATCTGCTTCTCCCCCAGCTTCATGACTGTGGTGGAAGTTCCTGTCATCCCTCAGTCTGCACCTGTGTTTCCAGCCACTACTCCATTATTGTTATTTCCAAGTGATGACTGATTGAATCCCTCCTAATGCAGCAAGCAGGCTGGGGCTCCTCCAGGTGCGTGCTCCAGCTCTCCAAAACGTCCACTGGCCACAGAGGACCTGTGGGCCTGCAGACCTAGACAGGTTTGGTTCAGATGTATCTGCCAAAACGGTGTTGTTCTTTGTTGTTGGAGTGTTTATATTCTATTTTTTTCCAAGCATTCCTGCCAAAAAGCAAGATAGCACAGATGCAGAGCTGAGTCCTGAATTCTAAATGCTGCACAGGTTGTGGAGGAGGAAGTTGTTTCTCAGCTAGAATTGAAGGTGAGAGCCTTACAGATGGCTCCCTTGTTCTGGCATCTCCCTCAACCCAAACTCAGTGAGATGGTGTGAATTTTACTGGATTTGTGATGTTGCACTACCACAACTCTTGTGTATCTGGTTACCATTACAACTGCCTGCAGTTGTGGATCAGTGCAGTGCCCACACACCCTTCAAGGCTGAATCCCTGTCCTACACCTTGCCAGCCAAAGCAGTGAAACTCTCGGTGAAAACCACGCCCCAGTGATTCCTTTCCTCAGCTCTGCTGCAGTGTGTTTGCTCCAACAGGATTAATCACTGCCTGAACAGGGTCCCCCTTGCCCCTTATTAGTTTTTCAAGCTCCAGAGCTCTGTCCTGTGTCCGTGGTCACTGGAGGGCTACCAGCACAGCCCACACAGCTCAATGGCCAACGTGAACTTGTGTGAGGGAGATCAGAGCCAGACTGAGGGCCTTGCAACTCAGATCAGCATTGAAAGAGACATCCTGAGCAAGCCACCAAGTCTCCTGAAAGACAATTCCATAGCGATCCCATGGCAGATCACTTGCTACTTATTTTTGTGGTTAATGTAAGGGCTACAGCTCCTTAGGTATTTTGATAAGTCTGATACGCTCTACACATTCCATCTGAGTTTACAATAGCCTTTTAATTTGCAATACTATTTCTGCTTTAGTCTTCCACTTTACATTAATGGTCTCTCCTACCCTCCAAGTAAAAGTGAAGCCAAGGCTGAGCCCCAGCACTCCAGAACAGCCCAGGTGAAGAGCAGGCTGAAGTTAAGCACCCTGCTGAATCCCTTCACTGCATGTGCCTCTGTCATGCAGCAAAGAACAAATAAAAGCAGGAAATTAGGGAATTCCACAGAATTCAATGACCTGCTAAGAAACTATTAACAAAATATGGCAGAAATGCACCATACAAAGCAAAACTCTTTTCCTTGCAGCCTGTGCCAAATGACTAGTACATAGATACAATAAGCCAAAAGCTGATGTTTAAGAGATGATAATCCATTGCCTTGAATTTTGTATGGCAGTTCAAATTTTTATGTAAATGTGCTGTAAACCCCTAGAGAATGGTTCTGCTCTTGTTTGGGAGATCAGATAAATAAACTAACCCATCTGGATCTATCTAAGGTTGCTCAAACAGGAAGTGCTTAATGCATCAAAAGATAAAGCATGTCAGCTCCAGAGTTAGGCTTTTAAATGTCCTTAAAAACTGGGGCCAAAATGTCTGATTCTCTGTGCCATTTTGGGGCTCAGACTCACTGGAAGTCAGTGTCACACTAGTAAGAATTTCTAATTTATGTGTGTGTCTATACACTGCCACTTGTAGAGATGTGTAATTGAACCAGGCTTGGCCAAGGAGGGAAGACCCAGCTGCGGAACCAGGATAACATCCAAACCTGCTCGTTTCCCTATGGCTGGGGTAGGACATGAGGGCTCTTCTGTGCTTGCCTGTGGCCATCTGGTGCTACCTTCCCACTGATAACAGCAGTTTTCCCCCTGGATGAATGGTCTCTGAACCAGGCAGCACTCCCTGAGCTGCGCATGACCACTGGAAAATGGGACTTCGTGCTGGCAGGCAGACACAGGCTCCTTTTCTCCAGCAAGAGGGCATTTCAGAGGAAATTACTACACACTGCACAGGACAAAAAATTTTTCCCATTGTGCTGAAATGTATCTAGAGCAGGGAAACTACACTTAGGATATGAAAAAAGGGGAAATAACAACATGGGGTTGTCTGCAGTGCAGCAAGGGAAGCAAAACACCAGGAGAGGCATCCTGAAGTATGCTTCCTGCATGTATTGAATGCTTTAAAACATGATGCTTTTCCTTTCAAAAACAGTGAATGCACTGGCATTACAATCCCTTATTTTTTTGAGTTGAGTGATACATTCCAGTCTTTGTAGGACACTTTTTTTCAGCTGAGATGGCATTTGGCTGTGGTTACTCTGACAAACAGAGAAGAATTGGCATGTGGCGTGCTTTGATAAATATGCAACCATGTTCTGTAGAGAAAATATCTATAAAAATGAATCAGATACTTCATTGTCATCTGTTGCATGTTCAGAGGTCCATGGTACTGAAAATAAACAATATTTATAAGCATTTAATGGGCCATTATAAAAACACACCGCATTTTACTTTGTAACTTTATAGGATGTTTTTCAGCTTGTGTTCCTTTACAAAAGAGCTTTCTTTATTAATTATTTATTTTCTTTTAGTGTGGAAAATAGTTTCAGGCTCACCAAAGATGAGAACACAATACAATATTTGATTAATATTCTTTATTATTGTATCTTGTTTCTCCAAGATGAAAAATGTGCTGTTATTCCCAGAACATGGTTAGAATAGCAAACCAGTCTCTGCAGGGTAACCCTGAATCCAGCATCTTCTTTCATATGTCCAGTCATCGGTCAAAAGGAGGGGACAAAAACAGGACACACAGTGGGGCATATGGAATTAATGAGGTTTCTAAGGACAATTCATTATTCTATTATCCTAAGTCATAATATTTTTATTTCTTTATGTCTGGAGGCCTCAAGCTGGAGGCCTGAGGGCACAGTAGGTACATTCCTTACATGAAAAAAAGACAATTCCTGTCTGAAGAATTCTGGACTGCATAAAGGAGAAAACATGCAGGGCAGAAGAGATAAGAATCTCGAAAAAGACACAGAGGTCTGAAACAAATGGACCATAAGTGCCTGAAAACAAAATTCTTAGGTTTTTTTGTATGTCTTCTGTGAAGTTATCTCAGAATCTTTTAATGATGAAGCAGTGATCTTGATTTCAGCAGAGACTGTCAACTACCACTTGATTCTAAATGTTTTGCTGCTCTTTCTGGGAGCAATTAGGGATGAAATACTGCAGCACAGAGCACTGGTCTTCCTGAACAGCATAGGTTATGGAGATGTTACGGCTCTAACTTCTCATAGGTACATAACGGGTTGACATGCCATAAAAACAGAGTGGTTCACCATTTCATAAATAGTTACTTACCTGGCAATTTAGTGTATAATGAGTAACCCCAGCACCAGACAACACTGCAGAAATGTTATATATTATTTTTAGAGAGAGAAAAGCTAAAGGAAAATTATAGACTCTTCATTCACTCTGATACTTTTGGCACATCATTAGTCACATCGAGAGTTGTCTAATAAGGCTGATGGGTTGTCTGTCCTGACAGTTTGTAGTATGAAATAATTTTTTTACCGTTGTTTAATATCACAGGCAGTGTCTACTCCTAATTATTGGTCTCAGCAATGTATTAACCTACTAATTTCTCCTAAATAGGGTTTGATATATGATATGAGGCCCTGTGTGTGACACATGTGGGTGGCTTCAGTATTCATTCGTATGTGACAGAACCAGACATCACCTTGTTTCTGTAGATCACTTACACCTGATCTACGTGGCAAGCTGTAAACCTGCTGCTACCCTGGGACAGATGCTCCTTCAAAGGGAGAAAAGTAGGGCAAAGCAATTGAATCTGCAGCCGTGTCAGTGTTCATGCCTTTGAGATGGAAAAGGTCAGTGGATGGAGCAAAGATGGTTAAATTACATGATATTTACTTGTGTCCAACTACAAGTGTAGGCAAGCAAGGTGTTGATGCTGCAATCTATAGGTAACAACCATGACTGATATCTCAAATGATGGGAAGACAGAGCAAATTAAGAATATGTAAGAGGAAGAGACAGAAAAGGAAAGGAAAGTGTCTTGGAAAAAAATACAATTAATAGAGTAGTTGGGAGAGGAAAAACAATTGCTGAAATAAGCAAAAACATTACCAGCTTCTAGCAGAAGTCTTGAAAAAGCTATGAAAAGTGAACATAACAAATAATCTGTGAACGTTTTGTATGCCTGAACTCAAGTGTTGAAACTGCAGCAAGCCCTGCAGTCTCCAGCTTCCCAAGGCCTGCCCGGTACTGAGGCTGGACTTCCCTGCCTAGTTTTGCATAGCTGTGTCTGTATCCAAGGCATCTGGCTTGTTAGATGGTCTGTTTCAGTCTAGGCTGCTGGTTCTCAATTGTGCCCTTCCTGCACTTACCACTTTGGCAAGCACGTGCCCACATTTTGAAGGTTCCTGGTCGAGGCATTTGCAATGTTGCCAAGGTGCCATCTGGAATCACTGCTCAGAAATAGATCAGTAGTGGTGGGCAATAGTTAAAGACTTGCTTTCACTAGTAAAACCTAGATATGATCCCAGCCTGCAAACTGAACATTGTTGTTAATTTACGTCAGCGTCTGGCATGTGCTGGGCATTTTACAGACAAGCAAGAGATGATAAAATACTGGTTAGACAGAGAAGCAGACAGATGCAGAGGTGGGGCAATAACAACAGATTATTTCAGTGTAAAGTTAGCACAGACTTCTTAAATAAAATGATTGGAGTGCGTTTTCTAAAACTACTTGGAAAGAGGTGCAGAGGTAGCAGCTGAAGAGACAGATAAAGGAATTTGAAAGATGGGTAGACATTGATTAGACAGTGTTTGGGATTGCTTGAAATGCTATGTGTGCAAAAAGGATGGGACTAGTAATATAAATGCATTCAGAAAGTAGACCATGAGCTTTTTGCTTTCAGTTCTGTAAACCTGGGAGGGAAACACCTTGTTTAAATGTGGACAGATTTTGGTGTTTCCAGCTATATTAACAGGAGAGATGATTTAGAATTTTACACTCCTCTGCAAGACTCAGCTATTTGGGAGTCACATCTAGGGGGACATTTGATCAGATCTGAACCAAGCCTAAGCTAAATTAGAACTGTAAATACAGATAAATATGGTTTGGAACACAAACCCATCCCCAGCCCTTCTCTAATGGAAACAGAAGATCTTACGTGAAACAGTGGTCTTACGTGATTCACTTACTTATCCCCACCCTTAGAAAAATTATAGTTTGGATGCCTCTCTTTTAACCTGACTTCAATTTTCATGAAAACATAGCTTTGGAGACAATATTGGTATGTTCTGTACAGAAATTTTACTAGCTGCTTTTTATTTTTTTTTCCTTTGGCATCAACTTGAAAGAATTGTTGGAAGATGATGCCTGCTGGAAACATTTATCCATTTCATTTTAAGAATGTGAGTAATTGTGCAATGTATGTCATGCATATTAAATGTTTCACTATGAAAACAAATTTTACTCATTATTGCTTCTTATGACATTCCAATATGTTCTCTTAGAATATGCCTCGCTCTCTGCCATCTGCCCATTTCTGGAATTAGGATGCAGAACTGATCCAATACTTTGTACAAATCTCAATGGTTTTAAGATTAGGCTTTGCAAGAATGCATTCCACTGGCTCTCCAGCCTGGAACCAACAACAAAATAACTATGTGATGGCAGGAAAGGACACAGCCTGCTGGAAGTTTTGAATCGCGTGATGTAGTGATGGAGGAGCGTTGTTAAATCTGTTCCCTGGCAGACAGGTTGTCAGTGTGGCTGAATTTCAGTAGAATATCTATTTTCATTGAAATCTTACACTGTTTCAGTTCCTGTGCAGGTCTTTTTCTGAGCATGAACAAGTACACATAATACAGCAGAGACACTACACAAAGTTGTAATTCAAAGACTATTTGATGTAATAGTTCAGAAGACCCAAACACAGAGTGACAGAAAACATCCTTACAGGCGCTGTGTCATGCAGGACTCATAGAAATAGAGGTGTGGAGATTTCTTTGTAACCCAAAGATCTAGTCCAGACTCCTGCTTAGATCAGAGCTATTGCCAACACTGAATATTATTTCTGTGCATCTGCCTAAATCTCTGTGGATGGAGAATCCACTGGAGGGGAAATAACAAAGCAGCAGTGAGAAAAACTGCTGGACTTAAGGAAAAGTACATAACCAACCCAACTTGGGGTTCAAGCAATTAAAAAAAAAAAAGTGGGTGAAGCTTACATACAAAAGATATGAAAGGAGTCATTGAGAGCTCTCTTAGTGGAATGATGCAGAGTGGAGTTGCTAACCAAAGCCACAGTGGAAAACAAGAGTGTAAAAGAAGCAAAGCTAGGATCACAGATGGCTGTTTGAAGGAGGATGGGTTGTTTATTTGGGAGTGAGAGAAAGTAACCTAAGCAAACCAAATCAGCAGATGAGAGCTGTGCAGGGACATTCCTATAATTCAGATCTGTGCATGATCACCACAGTCTGGAGCAGAACAGTCAGCCAGTTGTCCTGACCTTCATGGTGCATCTGTCCTGCTGGAGCAGTCCACAGACCTGGGGCGATCACACAGAGATGATTTGGGATAGACCCATGGTGTTGTTCAGAGAGGAGGAACATGAGAAACAGAGCCACAATTGAGAAGAGGCTTTCAACAGTGTTATCAGGAGGGAAAACTCCAGCATCCAAAGTGATTTTTCCTGGGATGTGATAAATGCAATTTCTGTTGTAAAAAATGTGGTATGTTTAGATGTTGCTGTAGTTTTGGGAAAGGAAGAAGGTACCTCTCTTCCACCCTCTTTCTCACCCCAGTCCCTTACACTTTGTAACCAGAATGCATTGAAATGTGTGAACCTTTGAGGAAAACAGTGAAGAAATAGGAAGTTCAATTATGAGGTTTTAATGAATTTTCCATTCCTTATAATCCTATGAAAGCAATGAAAAATACCTTGGGTCACAAGGGTGCATCATGGTTCCCTGAGTGCAACATGCAAGGCTGTGGAAGGGCTGGGATGCTTCATACCAGGCTTTTGGGGTGGACAGACATAGTGGTATTGCTTTATGTTCCCTGAAACAACTCTGGGAAGGCTGGTGAGATGTTAGCAGGCAAGGCACAAGGACTGCCAAGGTACAACCCAGCACCCCACAATCTGGATAACTGAGTGTTGAAATAGGAGAAACCTGTAGGAAGATGTGCCAGCTGAACTTGCACAAAATTTGCCTTGATGATGACCAAATATGTGTTCAGCAATGAAGAGGTACCTGATTTCAGAATCCCATTCCCAGTTTATGCAGCTTGATGTAAGAAATAGCTGAAGAAACCAGTCTTTAATATGCCTGTTCTGGGAAGGTCAAGGTCCAGAATTAATTTCAAGCATGAGATTGTCTCAGTTAATATATAGTGTGATTGTACTAGTGTAAAATCAGATGTCTAAAAGCTGGATGTGAAATGGGGAAGCAAAACAGATTTGTCAGCTATCACAACTAGATCTCAAAAGCATGAAAACATAAGTTAATGATATAATAAATCAACGACGTTCAGAGTCATGAGGTTTCAAATACCATTTCCAAATCTCACCAGACATCAGCTGTGTGCAAAAAAAACAGTTTCTGCTAATGGCAGATCTTGCTTTAGTTTCAATAGGAGCTGAACATAGTGGTATGAATGTGCAATCCTGGCTCTGTGCCTGATCATTTCAACAAGACTTTGGTGAATGTTGATTTTGGAAAGTTACTTGAATTGAAGTGAAAGGTCTGATGTCCCTGTCTCCATGCAAGTTCAGATGAATTAATATAGCTGTCAGTGCAGATGGTTGCTGCTTGGGATTGTTGCTTAGAATCATAGAGTCACAGAATCATTTCTGTTGGAAAAGAACTTTAGGGTCATGAAGTCCAACCATTAAGCAAGCACTGCCAACTGCACCACTAAATGGTGTCCCTAAGTATCACATCTACACACCTTTTAAATCCCTCTGGAGATGGTGACTCTACCACTTTCCTGGGAAACTTTTCAGAGAACATATTGTTCCTAATACCTGACCTAAACAACCCCTTACACAACTTGAGGCCATTTCCTCTAGTTTCTTGTTTGGTACCTGGGAGAAGAGGCTGACCCCTACCTGGCTACAGCCTTCTTTCAAGTCATTTGTAGACAGTGATAATGTCCCTCCTAAGCCTCCTTTTCTCCAGGCTAAACATCCCCAGCTCCCTCAGCTTGTCCTCACCAGACTTGTGCTCCAATCCATTCTCCAGCTCTGTTGTCCTCTGGACTCGCTTCAGCACCTCAGTGTCTTTGTTGTAGTGAGGGGCCAAAACTGAACCCAGGATTTGAGATGTGGCCTCACCAGTGCCCAGCACGGGGGAACAGTCACTACCCTGGTCCTGTTTGCCACACTATTTCTGATACAGGCCAGGCCTTCTTGGCCACCTTTATGTTCGAGCTCTGTGGACCAGTACCCCCAGGTCCTTTCCCAGTGTGCCACTTCCCAAGTCACTCTGCCCCAGCCTGTAACATTGCCTGGGACTGTTGTGACCCGAGGCAGGACCTGGCACTTGGCCTTGTTGAACGTCACACAATTGGCCTTGACCCATGGATCCAGCCAGTCCAGATCCCTCTGCAGAGCCTTCCTGCCCTCCCTCAGATCAACACTCCTGCCCATCTTGGGGTCACCTGCAAACTGAGTGAGGGTGCTCTTGATCCCATCATTGAGTTCATCAATAAAGACACTAAACAGGACTGACCCTAATTCTTATAATCGGGGAACACCACTAGTGACTGGTCCCAGCTGGATTTAACTCCATCCACCACCACTCTGTGCCATCACTTGGTTTTGTACCCAGTGAAGAGTACCCACATCCGCACCATGGAAAGCCAGTTTCTCCAGGAGAATGCTGTGGGAAATGGTGTCAAAGGCTTTACTGAAATCTGGGGAGACACATCCCCAACCCTTCCCTCCTCCGCTAAGTGTGTCAGCTTGACAGAAAAGGAGATCAGCTGGGTCAAGCAGGACCTGCCTTTCACAAACACGTGCTGGCTGGGCCTGGTCCCCTGGCTGTCCTGTATTTGTCCGTGATGATATTCAGGATGATCTGCTCCATGACCTTCCACACCACTGAGGTCAGGCTGCCAGGCCCGTAGTTCCCTGAATCTTTCTTCCAGCACTATTTGTAGATGGAAATCATTTTTGCCAATGTCTAGTCAGCTGGAACCTCCGTGGTGAGCCAGGGCTGTTGGTAAATGATTGAGAGTGGTTTGGTGAGCACTTTCACCAGCTCCTTCAGCACCCTGGTGTGGACCCCATCTGGCCCACAGACCTGTGTGCATCCAAGTGGTGCAGCAGGTTGCTGACAATTTCCCCTTGGATCATGTGAGTTCCATTCTGCTTCCCATCCCTGTCTACCAGCTCACAAGGCTGGATACCCTGAGGAAAACTGGTCTTACTATTGCAGACGGAGGCAAAGAAGGCATTAAGTACCTCAGCCTTTTCCTTATCCATTGTCACTGTGTTTCCCCCATGTCCAGTAATGGATGGAAATTTTCCTTAACACTCCATTTGTTTCTTTTTATTCCTCTTACAGAAACATTTTTATTGCATTTTACCGCAGTAGCCAGATTAAGTTCTAGTTGTGTTCTAGCCCTTGTGATTTTCTCCCTGCATAACCTCACAATATCTATTTAGTCCTCCTGAGTTTTCTGCCCCTTCTTTCATAGGTCACAAACTCTCCTTTTTCCCTGATTTCCAGCCAAAACACTCTGTTCAGCCAGACCAATCTTCTTCCCTGCTGGCTTATCTTTCAGCACATAGGGATGTTCCTGCACCTTTAGGATTTCCTTCTTCAAAGATACCCAGCCTTCACGGGCTTCCATCTCCTCCTGTTTGTTGCCCACACCATGTGCATCGGTGTAAACATGTTCAGTTGGGCTAATGATCCCACCTCCTTTTTGTGGGAAGAAGCTCTGCTTCCTGTGGGACCATTCTCAGGTGCTTTTGT
Organism: Climacteris rufus; assembly: GCA_013398175.1. Classification (NCBI taxonomy): domain Eukaryota; kingdom Metazoa; phylum Chordata; class Aves; order Passeriformes; family Climacteridae; genus Climacteris; species Climacteris rufus. Next base: position 1,031,888 of record VZRZ01006029.1, on the reverse strand, counting down.
GGGTTTTAATATACCAATAACCCTTGTGTCTTTTCTGCCATGTGCCTCTCCGTCCCCTACCTTCTCTGAGAGGGCAGATCAAAGGACCTTGCCAGTATCCCTCAAAGATGAAATCACTTTTTTTCTGGGTAATAATTGTCACAAGGTAAAGATTTTATTCTGTTCTTGTGCTGTGTTTTACTGATTGTTAAGCTTCTTCCTTTTTTACTTCTTTGCCAAGATCCCACTTAGTGTCCAACACTAACAAGTGGCTTTAAAGGCTTATGAAAAGGATCATAAACATGATTTCCACTCGTGGAATTACATCTTGTTAGAAAGAAAACAAAAAGCTTTCACATAAAATCACCCTATGTCCCATGCCCAACTGGCCCTGGAAGTGTAACTCTGCACTCTTTCAGTTGTTGCCTACGTGTTGGTAAATTCTTTTGTAAATCCTTATTTTCTTAATGAAGTCACTCATGAGTTCTGCACCCTGTCTTCATCCAAGAATAGCATGAACCTTACCTGACCATATAATGTAAGTATTATTTCTTTCTCTTCTAGACTTGATATTGGTAGATCTGGGTTTGTACTTGGTAAGGAAATATGTTGAAGTAATGTATTTCTTACCTGCACATATACTCAATGCTGTGACTGGTTTTACATGGATGTATCTGAGGGAGAATGGGATGCACAAGAAGGTGTCAAGGGCCTTTCTGGTACGGTCAAAGACAGAGAATTACACTTCAGGAGTAGGAAAAAATTCTTCCAATGCAAGAGGCAAATTTGCCTTTAAGAGAAGTGGGAAAACGGGAAGCAGGCCAGGAAAAAGGAGTTTGGCTGTAAGTGAATCACTGCTTGGAAATGGCCTTGGTGTCATACATTGTGGCAATTCCGTGGCGCTAAGCTACAAGTGACTCTAGAGGAGTGGTGGCTTGGTCACCAGGTGATGTGGCACAGGGCTGCTGTGCAGTGGCACCCCTACTGCAGGAGGCAGGGAACCAGCAATTTTTTCCATATGCCCGCCCGCAGATCACTCCCTGAGCCAGGTCCACAGCTGTGCAAAACTCGGATCTCACCCTCAGGAGTTCCCCAGAGGTGGCCTTCCTGGGGTCCGCCAGAGGCATCTCAGTTCTGTGAGCACTGTGCTGTGTATGCTCAGGGTCAGGCAGGCTGGCCCTTGTTTGTGTTTGGGAATAGAGCCAATGAAAGGGCTGATATGGGAGGATGGGGCCCACTGTCTGTTCATGTGTTGGGAACCCAGTCACCACTACATGTGGCTGCACTTCAAAAAGTTTAGTCCTGAAATACAGAAGCTCTTGGAAGATCCTGATGGTGCTATAAACCCGTATGAAACCTTGAACCTACTTCTTCCTCCTTTTCAGTTCTATTCTCCAAGGTTACGTTACTTTTTTTATTAAAGACTTTACATTATTGTAAGCCAATACAGGTTCTTCTTAGGAACCAGGTAAGTGATGTCCTTTCTGGCTCCAGATAGTTAAAATCTGCAGTGTTTTTTTCTGCTATACCTGCTGCAATCTTTTGAACACTGTCATCCCAAAGTAAGAGAGCTGTGTCAGTATCGCCCCCCAGGTTGTCACAGGTGAGAAGCATAGATTAAAGATGAGCAGAACTGGACAGTGTGCATGTTGAACATGATAAAGTGATACTCTGAAGAGACTCATTGCATGTAGGCTTCTTCTGCAGTGCTCAACCACCCTCCTCTGTAGGCTGCAACAGCACAGAACAGTACTATCCTGAGGTCTTGCATTAAAAGGAGTAACACTGACTCTCCAGAAAAGAAAACCAGCTTAAAATCCTGTGGAGTGTAATGTTCTCCCTCTTCTGCACTAACACATAAGTTCCTTCACATTCTGAATGCCTCTTATCTGTATCTCAAGTCTGCAAGGTCAATACAAATATTTCTTTCTTGTGAACTCTGTGAAAACATTTGGATGAATGTTATTAATCTCCTTGGTGCCCTGCATGCCTAGGAGATGTCAACAAAACAGCATGCAAGCAGGGCTAGGAATGAACATAATGAGGCAGGTTTGATCCAAATAACAACGGAAACCTGTCACACCTAAATAAACAGGAGAGCATGCCAATGAACACAGCAGTTTGCAGGGAGATGGGATAGGAGCAGGCCATTGCTGGCTGGATAGTCAGGCTGAAGGCTCTTCAACACAAAAGTGACGTGGGTTGTTCTGCTGGGCTCAGTCACCAGACTCTGGTTTTATGCAGAGCACCACAGGAAAGCTGTGGTGTTGGTGTTGGTCCTCTTCATCCTCTCTATGCACTGCACAAACAGTGGCCTCTGCCCTCTCTGCTGGGAGATTCTGGACCATCTTCTGTTCTGCAGGTGTGGCAAGGAAGCACAGCTATGCTGACTGTGCTGTGAACAGAGCAAAACCCCCCAAAAGAATCCCAACAGATCTATGCTGGACATAGAGTAAAGTAGCCAGGATGAGTGGTGGGAAGTCAGCAGCTCAGCCACAGCAGGTCACAGGCTATGGGACCTTAAGCATCTGTGTCTTGTAATGCTCCCTGCACTGAGGTGGAAACCTCCCAAACAGAAAGCACCAGAGGAAACATGACCTGGGGTGATTAGTACCTTAGACGTATCTGCAATTCAGCTGAGGAGCTGACCCTTAGTTTTGTCAAGAGTCACCTGAGAGACTTTGGAAATAAGTTGCCAACTTGAATTTGATTGGAATAGGAGAAATGGGTAAAGATAAGGGCAGGGTTTGGGTGCCCTGTTGCACACAAGGAGGAGAGGAGCAGCATAAAGGACACCATGCTCACTAATCCCCAGTACATCTGAATCCTTGACAAAGCAAGGCAAAGTCTGGGAAAATCTGGCGGAGTAAAACCATCAGCTCACTGCCTTGCTCCTGGGCCGTGTGCAGAACATTTATGTGTGTGGCTTAAATGATCCATGTGCAATTGCCTGTGTCCCTGCTGCTGCTCTAAAGAAGATGAGGGTCTCCCATAAACTGTCCAACTAAGACCGTTCTATCACCCTTTTCATCATGTCATGCAAAATAATTCCTGCCCATGTCTAGGTGGCTCTGCAAGCTGCTATGTCAAACCACGGGTGGATCCGAAGGAAGCCAGGGGATCATGGTGGTGGAGCCTGTGAGGGTGTCTTGGATGACCAGCAATTTCATTTGGGCTGTATAGAGGAAGGGGCCAACTATTGTGAGAAAGCACTGGGAAAGCAATAGCATGGGATTCACCCTTAGAAGCGTATCCTAAATCGATCAATTAAAAACCGGTCTCTTTAAATTTAACAGTGCAGTGTGTTTGTTATCACCTCAAAAGCAGCTCTTGTCTGCAGCTGTACATTGAGTTAAGGACTTCATCTGTAATAACTCAATCTATGTCCCTGGTCAATCACATATAGCACCTGCATTTTAAACATGTATTTCCTGTTGTGAATGTTTGCTTCCAGCCTTATTGTCCCTCAGTTATCTCTTCTGGACTATGTTTGATAGCTGCTTGTTCCAAACAGTTGGATAGGCTTTTACAGCCTTTTGTATCCGAGTAGGGTTTTGCCAAGTCCAAACAGAAAAACCTGGAAACCTTGCTTTTACATTTGTCCTGTTTAGCTACACAAATCAAGAAGCCAGGACATCCTAGTGGTTCTGTACTGCCCTTTGGTACTATTATTTCATCTCCGCATCCTCTCTGTTAATCTAGGTAATTTAAAGGAACACTGATTTCTCCGTTCACCCTTGAAAGGCATCAGGCAGCCCTACTTGTGTGACAGCTGCACATCTCCAGGCAAGCATTTAAACCAGATTCCCTGAAATGTCCTTAGGAATTTTCAGCTTTGAACAGCCAAGGCAACACAGCTAGAAGGGATATGCTTTTGAAACCCCCCCCATCTGCAAGGCCTAGCACTGTTCATAAGTGTTCTGTCACAAGTAAATCAAACTAATCCTTTCACTTCCCACTACATTAATGCTACTGGGAAAATGAGTTTGTTTACCTAGTTCTTAACAACTTTTACAGGGAGCATGAAATCAGGAATTTATGCAATTTTTGTGCTTCTTCAACACCTTCCTTTCCAGGATCACAATGTGTCCCCTGGCTGGGTTAAGGAAACTTCCTGTATTACTTGCATTAAATTAAATTACTTGCTTGTTCTGTGCAAATAGGAAGGCAGACCCTGTCACTGTATTCCTGTGCTCTTCTGACATTGGATTCTACAACCTCCAAGAGTTTCCAGGCTTTCCAGAGCAAATTAATTTGGAAGCTGGTTGTGTACTTCTTTAATTAGTGAATAAACACCAGAATTCAGACTGTCAGTACCTTGACACCTTGTTTCACATTTCTCCCTGCCCATTGTCCTCTCAAGCTGTGGCTCACTTTCCCAGTGTGAAAGCAGCAGAGGACATAGCATGATGCTCTTTTTCATTCACTGTCATTTTTCTAGGGTTCTTTCTGCCCACATGAGGGTCCTGCATGTCTCATTCCCAGCTGTGCTCCTGCCTATGTGCTGATCTGTTGGAGTTAATGATCCCTTGGAGCTTTAGACCCCGGGAGTCAGGATTTCCTGGTGCTGGCTGTGGACACAGATTCCTGACGCTGCAGCACTCTTGTGTGAGAATAGGGGAAATCGATGACTTCTGAGGGATAAGTTATTGCTTTTTGTTTACTTTGGCTTTTGTTTGTAAGCCACGCAATGCGCTCTGCATTTCTTTAGCTCTCCCATCTCAAGCTTTCTGGGCAGCGTGAAAGGTGCTCACGTCTCCCCCAGTGCTCGTTTGCCATTCCTGATGTGATGTTGCTCCAGTGCCGCTGATGGACTGCATGCAGGTGAAGGGCTCTGCCAGAAGGCCCTCCAGGCAGAATTCGGGCACACACGTGGGACCAAACCTTTCCAGACTGTTACTCAGTGCATCTCCCTGGTACCTCACAGCAGGACAAAGCCCCTCCGAGAGCATCAATATTGTGTGGTCCTGCCATACCCACAGCCCTCTTTGCAATCCCCCAAGCCCCAGAGCAGCCGAAATCCCACACGAACCATTCTCCTCACCCGCACCCCTCCTCTCTCTGCAAATCTCTTATCTCTATAAACACTTCCTGGACTGCCTGAGTTCTCATAGTGCCCCAGAGCTCGAACACAATTCGACTGAACAGATTACTGGACTGGGAGATTTATGCTTTTTGCGAGTGGGACTCCAGGTTGTTTTTGTTCCAATTAAACAATGGGAATGAGGAAAAACAGAAGTGGCTGTTAAAATAATCACAGAATACATATGATGTGGGGAACAAAAAATTAAGCTCACTGCATACTCCACATCCCTGTATATAGATGCATTACCAGTGACATAAAATTAAATATATTGCTTAACTGTCAAATACCTGGGGTTACACAACTTGCTTAGATCTTAACCTAAGTTCTAAATCTAAATCTAATTTTTTAATAGAGAACCCAAACACAGTGAATGTTTTCGGTTTTTAATTTTATTGTAGTGCTTAAAAGCTCAGAGAACTGTTCTGGCTTTTGGGAAAACAAAATTCAAGGCCATCTTGTGCTATATTGCAATAATGGCTTTGACTTGCAATTAAATGAAAGTTGGGCCAAACTTTGAACATTCACTTGATTTTTATATTTCTCCTTATTTTGTTCCTTGCCTGTGTGTGGCTGTGAGTGCCTGCTTGTGCTGTTGGTTTTTTACAGTTGTTTTGCAGATACCTTCTGATATCTTCTGGCCGACCGGGTGCAGACAGCTCCAGCTGGGGCATGCTGTGCTAGGCCACTTGTAGACAGATTTTTAATTGTTGGGGGTTTTGTTTTGCCTGTCCCTAATGAAGTTTGTTTATTTGGGCAGCCGTACCTGCCTTTTGAGGCAGAGCAATAAAAGACACAATACCAACAAAAGGAACTCTGAGATCATTCAAAGGGCCATGACTGTTTAGAACTTACCTGTCATATACAGGAGATAATGTAATGTAGGTTTACAGCATAGAAAAACATCTCCACAAAAAATTTTTCATCTGACCTGGTGACTTGTACAACAAACTAGAACATTTGTCTGTACAAAGGAAAATTTTTTACATGTCTAAGGATTGTTTTTATAAAGAATACCATTAGATGTATCCTCAGAGGAGCTTTTTACAATACTACGTCATTTACAGCAGGAGAAAAATTACTTGTCCAGTTTTGCAATTACTTGAGAAAATAAGATATTTAAACTTTAATCTGTAATTCTCAAAGGGATAAGGATTTTGAAAATTAATTTTGTATTGTCTCCTTTTTGCAGTAAGATTGGAAGCAGCATTAAGACCAAGATTCACCCTATGCAGCAGTAGGATTCTGAGGGAATGGTCTTTGCATGATGGATGAAGGAAGATGAGTTTCGGACAAGTCTTTCCCTGAGGTTCTTCTAACAACTATGTAGGGAGTCTGAATCACTCCTAATCTAAAAGGGATGAAATTGATCCTGTAGTGTGACTAGTGTGTTCATCAAAGCAGCTGTCCTGGGTCAGACCAAGATCTCCTCCAGCTCAGTATCCTGTCTCCAGCAGTGGCTGTGATAAACAGTGAAAAGCAAAGCCAGGAAAAGCAAATAGGATGCTTCCCTGGAGCATCCTCCTAACCTCTGCCTTCAACTTGGTAATTTCTTCAGCTGCTTGTGTTTTCTGTGTATTTAGTAACCCTCAATGGATTTGTCTTGTAAGTATTATCCTGATCTCCCCTTGAACTGAGCTATATTTCACATATGTCACAGCATCTGCTATGGGGACACCAAGTGCCACCTCCATGTGGGTGTTTCAAACGCTACCAACAGGAAATTCTCTGACGTCTTTAAATCTAATGATCCAAAGAGATGTATGTGAACACAGTTGATACCTCTCAGCTCCTTCCATCCCAGGACAAAGCTGGAAAGGTGTCAAACCTTACATGTTGCCCACGCCCTGTGTATACCCAGGGGCTCTGAGGTTTGTGCTGCCCAGGTTCATGGCCAGCACTCATTTGGTGCAAACAGGGAGTTTCTCATAATCCTGAGAAAAAAAAATCAGTGTGAAAGAGCAGTGGAAATCCTGGCCAAGGTATCATCTGCTTTGCCCATCCACTCCAGTCAAGCTGAGGCTGTTGGTGCCATTCTGAGCCGTGGTGTGGGAATGCCAGTGTCCAGCCTTGGACCTTGCTCATCCTCACCCCAGCCCACTGACTTTCCTTCTTAGCTTGGCCTCAGCTCTGCCTCAACACTGTAGAGCTGTCTGACAATCATAGTCATAGAATAGTTTGGATTTGAAGGGACCTTACAGATCATCTTGTTCCAACCCCCTGCCATGGACAAGGACACCTTCCAATGGATCAGGTTACTCCAAGCTCCATCCAACCTGACCTTGAACACTTCCAGGGATGGGGCATCCACAGCTTCTCTGGGCAAACTGTTCCAGTGCTTCACCACCCTCACAGTAAAGAACTTCTTCCAAATATCTGATCTAAACCTACCTTATTACAGTTTAAAGCCATTCCCCCTTGTCCTATTGCTACATGCCCTTGTAAAAAGGGGTGAGGCTGACCCTGGCTGACTATCCATGGACTTGAGGAATAAGGGTTTTGTGTTACCGCCCTAGTGGCCTTGTTGTCACCCTTGGCGCTGGCTTGCTGTCCCCTGCAGAGCACCCAGCTCCTGCTATTCCCTGACATGCTTTGTGGTCTCCCCAGTGCATTATCAAACTGTCATGTCATTCTGGATTGACAAACAAATCTTTGTATATTGCAGCAAGGTCCTTCCTTCTCCTCCCCAGCTCCTCCACAAGACCTGCAGGACAGTGACTTGTGCAGCTGACAGTCTTAATCCCTGACCAGACTCCTTTCATCCCACTGCACCCTCTGTGTGAGCAACACAGTCTGACTCATAGGATGGCTGTAAACAAGCCAAGGAAGTTTTAAAAAGCACATATACTTTCAGTTTCAGCATGTCAGAGACATAAAGAGAATGATGAGTATGAAGAAGGGTGAGAAATGCCAGAGAATTATGGATCTGCTGATGTTTACAGTGACATTATTTTATCAGTTCTCACTTGTGGAAATTAAGGGCATGATAAGGTGATGATCTTACTGTCTGCACGGGAACATACACAAAGCAAGCAGTCTTTCACAAAATGTATTTTGGAATGGTTTTGGAAGCTGTATTCTGATTGATTGGTAAGCATCTGAGTTTCTGGAGTTACTTTACAGTTATTGGAATAAGAAAACCATGCTTTTTTACGCTTTCATAAGTTCTTACCTAAACTGTGAAGTGCAGTGAAGGCATGAGATATATTTGCTAGTTTGAGCTGCTCTGTCCTGCTCACTTTTCTAGCTCCCTGTTACAAATCCTCTGGCCAGGTTGCTAGGCAGAAGGGAAATAATTTCATTTGTTAAACAAAGGAGACAATGTCTTTCTTTGTAGGCTTCGAACATTCTTTCTGGGGTGTGAAATCCGTGTTAGCAATCAGCTCGCAGTGAAAAGGTCCCAGTTAAACATTAACACAGAAGTGAGGTTTGTGTACTATCTGAGGACACAAAAGATGCCATTTCCTGAAAATTTACCTGGATCCTTCAACTGGTCAAGGAGGTTTTTGCTAAGGTTTTCTGACAAGGAGGAGTAGAAACATGAACCATGATGTGTGCAGGAGAAGAGGACACAGGACAAACACCTGGCAGTGAGGGTGACAGAGGTCCAGCCTTCCACTGGGTTAATTTTTTCCTTTGCCGTTTGATCGAGTTTTTCTGATTTTTTTTCTGGTAATTTTAGAGTTTTTTTCTTTTTTATTCCACTGTAGTTAGAAAGAAGGAGAAATACAGTTTGTTTAAAGAGAAATCTTGTATGAGCTGCCCTATGATAGCTCCCCTGTACCCTCTAAACTCCACTTACTGCTGGGGTGCCCTGTGCAGTCCCAGCTCACAGATGGACCTTGTGCTTTGATGAAAGATGTCTTCAGGGACTGATGGAGAGGGAGACTGTAGGAAATGCCTTCTTATAAAGACTTGTATTTTAAGTGGTCTTTTCTCGCAGAAACTTTGCCTTTTCCCTGCCTAGATTGCATTGGAGGGAAGCAGTTCTCGGCCTTTGAAGGAGATGATTGCAGGATAGATACAGCTATTTAAAGGACTCATATCTCAGCTTTCAGAAGGGAAAGAATGCAGATCTTTCCTGTGCTCAGACATATCTGACCCAAGGCTCTGTTGTGGTCAGCAAGTATTTGCTGTGTGGTGACACCACCATGTACATGGAATGTTGTACCTCTCTAACAGCTTGGGCCGTACCAGGGTGTGACAGTAGAAAGGAATTTGAATAAACCCTCACTTTCCACCAACAAGACTTCTTAACACATAAGTGGCAGCTTCAAAGATATTGCTTCAGCTTCAAGCATTAAGGGCTAACTAGGCCACTTAAACCCAAGACCAACCTCTCTGCTGCTGCATATTTGCTGCAAATTTGTATGACCAGAAAGTCTGGTCTTTTAGACATAATTTAGTTTGATCTGTTTAAAATTTCCTGTATTAACCACTGGCTTGAGTAGGTGTTCCCGAGTTAGAGGATATTTATAAAGAAAACTTTTCATTTGCATTTCCAGGAACCCAGTATCCACCTCACAAATACACTGCTTTGGTGAATAACTGTGTTTATCATTAAGTCTTTATTTCAATTTCCAGTTGAAGCTGATTTAACACCTATTTTCAGTAAGTGGAAATAGGTCAGTATGATGCCATTGTTCTAGTTTATAAATCTAACAACTGAGCCAGCCTCATTGGTGTCAGATTTGCACTGGGGGAAATGATTGGTCTGTTGTCTAAAGGATCTTTGTTTTAAGTAGTTTCTTGTCAGAAGAGTTTATATATTAATAGAAATACAGACGTATGTACATGTATATTACCAGCTATGATGATGTCCTGAAAGGAAGACTGACATATACTGGAGTGAAATTAAAGCCATGGCAACTTGTTTGCCTTAAATCACCAGGCCAAACACCATCCCCTCCAAACTGCTTTCCCAAGGGCTTGATGTTGCACCATCGTTTAGGTTTCAACATATCACTGTCAGGAAGCCAGGCTGTACAAACTGAATCACTGGAAGAAGCACTACAGGTCACCTACAGTGCAATTCTACATTTATTCTCTGCTGTACCCATTGAAGTGACCAGTGCATTTGCTCTCATCTGTTTGCTGCTGTGAGACTTTCCCTCTCAAATTCTTTAGCCTCTCAAAGTTCTGGAATTCAGCAGTTTTTTTTAAAATAAAAAGCTGTAGTTCAAAGCAGGATGCTGAAATGGCCTTTTACACATTTGTTCTGTGGGATCAGTGACTGCTTCTTCTTGTCATGGCAGTGCTGCAGCTTCCTTAGCTGTGATGTGTGGATGCAGTCCAGGCTTCGCCAGATCTCACTGTTCTCTGAGATAGCCACAGCCACTGTGTTTTATTCTTTGAAGTTGGCTTTGGTGTTCCCTGGAGCAACAAAAAAGCTGTAACCCTGGTGCTACTGCCTCCTAAAAGAGGCACGTGCATCCATGTTTTTCCCTTGCAGGACACCCAACTGGCACTGCAGGAGAAGAGCAACCCCAGTTTTCATTATCTCCTAGTGGAACTGGGGAGTGGGACAGTCTGTGTACAAAGCAGACAGTTAGGGCCTGACCATCATCTGGGTCATTGAAGGGACAGTTCAGTCATCAAAGTCAACTACTCACCAGAGGAGAAACAAATACTAAAAGCAAACTGAAAATAGAAAGGCAGAGCAGGTATGAGCAGCCACTGCAGAGTTCCTGGCCCCATCCGTGGGTCACAGTTGGGTTGACCTCCACTGCACTTGGCATCTACATTTCATGTCTTTGCAGCCCTCAGAGTGGCTATGTTCCTTCTTACAGGCAACAACAGGAAAACTGACCCTTCTGGGGAAAGTCTGTAAGAACTGCAAGTAACATTTTCTGTTGAAACCTTCCCCAGGAGCCTGGGTGGTGTGTGCCAGGTGCAGATGCAATGAGTGTTGTGATGTAGCTCCTGTGCCTCCTCTTCAGCAGAACAGTGCCAGCCATGTCTCCCAGCACAGATCCATACAGGTTTTGCTGGCAGGTGCCATTTCTGTTTTTGCTGCAGGTAAAGCCAGCTCAGTTGTGAACCTGGCAAGAAAATGCTGCCCTAATGAGTGCTGTGATGGTTTGACTCTGGCTAGGTGCCAGGTGCCCACCAAGTTGCCCTATAGCTCCCTCCCCCAGAGGGACAGGGGAAAGGACAAGATGAATCAGTGGGTCAAGATAAGGCAGTTTTTATTGAAGCGACAGAAAAGCAAAAGCAGGGTCTGCGCGCGCATAAGCAAAAGAAGGAGAAGTCAATCTCTACTTCCCATCAGCAAGCGATGTTCAGGCACGTCCTGGGAAGCAGGGCCTCAGCACGTGTAGTAGTTCCCTTGGAAGGCAGATATTAAAGAATGCCCCCCCCCGACCCCCTTCCTCCTCTCTCTCTCGGCTTTTATATCTGAGCTGACATCATATGGTATGGAATATCCCTTTGGTTCCTTTGGGTCAGCTGGCCTGCTTGTTTTCCCTTCCGAGGTCTTGCCCACTCCCTGCCCCTTGATGGGGAAGAATGTTAGAGGGACAGTGCTTCTCAGATGTAGCCAAAACACTGCTGTGTTATCCACTGAAGCACAGCACTGGCAGGGCTGCTGAACTGTACCTCCATTAGAACCAATACAAGTGCAAATACTAAAAATCTGGCATGTGTTCAGAGAGCAGACAGGCCATTAGCACCACAGCAAAACCCTTCCAGGTATCTGACTGTCCATCCTCAGCCTCCAAACCAAAGGGTGGTCTTTGAAACCTGGGATGCAGGACTGAAATGAGGCTCAGGCACACCAGTGCCTTCATCTCATTTTTGATGGAGGAGTTTTGAGCTGATGTGGAAGTCATTTGATCTGCCTGACCTGTCAGAGAATTAATTGCTGGCTTAGAATTTAAAATGAATAATTTATTTTCAGAGAAGGCGCTGCAGCAGCAAGGCAACATTGGAGCAAGGGGAAGGTTGGGTTTGAAATGGGAAACGCGTCTGCCAAGAGTAATTTTGGATGCCTTTGGAGAAGAGCAAACTGGAAAGGAGGGCAAAACAAAAGGACTCATCCTTCTCCACTTTCAATTGATTTCTACAAGCCAATTCACTTTCAATCCTTTCAGAATCTGGAAACATTATGGTCCACTTTGAATCAAAATACATTATACTGGTCTCCAAGCTCACAGTATTTTCTATTAGCAGAGGAAATACTGTAAATCTTGTAAGACATCCTGTTCTCATAAAATGCCCGGCCCAATTTTGTAAATTCAAGAGGTTTTGGCTAGGCCAGATAAGCTTTGGAGAAGCATTTGAATATTCACTCAAGCTTAACCCACACTCCAGACAGTGGTGTGAACAGTTTCCTGCATTTCTGAGCTTCTGATGCTTTGAAAAAAATTTACTGACTCTAGAAGAATGAGGGCAGTCAGAAAAAAAAAACCCTACAGAAACAACCTGTTGCCTCTCTACAGTTAGTATATTGGATAAAGAGAAGCATGTATGGTTGCCTAAAAGGTGATTAATGGGATAAATTCAGCATGGCAAATGTCCTCTCACCAATGCCATGCAAATAAGTAACCATGAAAGCCTCCCAGGTCCAGAGATCTCTTGGGAAATAATAGTCAAAAAGGCTGCTTTGGTGGTGATGGTTTGAGGTAAAAATTGGCTAATAATAACTGCCACTATTGCATATATAAAATGTATCTCCCATAAGAAAAAGGTGTCCCCATTCAGCCTCAGTGCTTATGCAGTTCCCATCACAGCAGCGAGGAACTGAGAGTATTGTTGTTGCATGGGAAGCTGCTGGAGGTAGCAGGGCTTGATGGAGATCACCCTTCAGGGCAGGAGTTTCATGCCCAGTTGTGGAGGCAGGACACACAAACATCCTGTGAACAGTCAAGGAGTGAGGAAGTCCCCTTCACATGACTTCAACAACAGTGAAACTCCAGGTTTTCCCTTTGTTATAAAATCATTCCTTTACTATCAAACATTAACTTTGCTGCCAGCATTCTAATGTTAACAAGTTCTTGCCATTAGCCAGGTCTCCACAAGTTTGGGACATATGTGCTTGTCCTTAGCATTCCCAGTCCCTGTTTTAGGAAACAGTGTGGGTGCCCGTGGCAGAGCCATAAGTATTCAGAAAATACAGTACAAAGAACTTCAGGCAAACACATGCTGAGAGCTGTAATGCTTCCTTCTGTCAGCACAAACACATCAATGGGTCAAAAGTTATTTTCCAAAAATTTTAGTAAGAGTTTTCAAAGTTTTTTTTTAGTTTGCAGGAGTCTGGAAATTTTCTAATGGAAATTAAAACTCCAATGAAGTGAATTTAAATCTAATGATAATAGATGTGCATCTTCCATGTACCTTTCTAAGTATCCTTGGAAAAAAGTTAGAAGAAAATGCAATATAGACAAGAAAAGTTTCCCAGGATCTCTTCCTCTTCCGAAATAATGATCTCTTTTCTTCAGTCCAAATCAGCCTTCCAGAAGATAGGGTCCAGTCTTGCTCGCTTTTCTGAACAACTCTTGCCACAGATTTTTCATCTCTGAATAACCCATCCCAACACCAGATCCCAACTTGCATTGCTATTCTGTGTTTGTCGTTCTGCATTTTGAAGCAGAAGGAGGCAGTCAGTGGACGACAGCACTGACAACTAAATTAGACAGTGGAAAAAAAGGTAACATTACAAGCATAACACCTGACTTTGATATCTCAAAAACAAACAGCTAAGGAAATACTGGAATTAAAGTTAGCTGTGGAATTTTAATTCTGTCCTCTGCTATAAAACCTCTTTTCATTATGTTTCACTATGCATGCTTTGCCCTAAACGGTTATTAATTTTCTAATGCACTTTTCTTCCCGTGATACTCTGTCTTTATAGTCAAGCTTTCAGAAATAATAAACTTTTACAGCATCATTCAAAGGTGAAGGAAATGAGTCTCTTTTCACTTGCTAGTTATGAAAATTAATGGAAAGAATACATACTAATTTTGGTGTCTGGGCTGAGGCTATGGATTTCACATATTGGATGTGGCAGGCAAAACTCTGACTCCATGCTCTGTGATTTGTTCCAGGGAACCACATTCTCAGGTAAGAAAAGACTGCTCTGTGCTCTTCCTCTCCCCTCTTGCTTCAATTCACCCATTCTCCACAGTTACCACATCCTTCTGCCTCCCACCACTGTCCTGCCTTCCACCCCACGCTGCTGTTCACATCCATGTGCCATCCCCAGTCTTGTCCTGCCTCTCTTGTTGGGAGGATTCCTGAGTCTTCCCTCCCACATCACCACCCACATGTTTGGCTCTTGTTGTTCCTGCATTTGAATCCAGGAATTTTTCTCCTCCACATGGTCTCACCCCAGTGAATATCACCGAAAGTGCAAGAGACAGACTTTTGGCTCTCTTTTTCGGGTGCTTGGCCTGCCATGGGCTGTGAAAGTCTGCAACTGAAACGGCAAGGGAAGTCCTGCTTGAACTGTGGTTGGAATCTGCTCAGGGAGGATGAAAACTTCAGGAGTTCAATTGCTAAAATGAAAGGAATCTCACAGTTATCCTCCTAGCATGTGCAAATCCAGCTTCCTAAAGGCATATAACATAGCCAGATTTGGGCAGGTTTTCAGGAGGGCCAAAGGGACATCTCTGGTGAAAGGCATCCCTCTCCAAGGAAGAGAGGTGCCAGAGCTTTTCAAAGGAAAGGTCACAATTGCTTTTTAACTTGGACAAAACAATGAATTTTTCCTTACCCTCCTTATTGGAAACGGCTAAGTTTGTGGACATTTTCCAAAAACTTCAGCCTGAGGCAGATACCTGGCATGGAAAATTTCATTCCAAATGGTTATAGTTTGGCAATGTTGTAAGTGCTTGAAAATAGGCTCTTTACTGTGCAAGGGATCAAGCTTTCACTGCAATGTGAAAGGCCCTATCTACATCTACAGCCCACATTCTGCTTCATCACCTGCACTGCAAACCAAGCAGGGATGCACAGGGAGGGCAGGGCTGAACACTTCCTGGGGCTTTCCATCCTGGCCAGAAGGAAATTACTGGGATTGATTCTGAAGAAACTGGTTAGGATGACCACTCTGTAATATACAGGAATTTTTAGCACAGAGAAGTTTCGGACCGCATGGGTTACAGAGCTCCTTTCTGAGTTCTGCTTGTCTGCAGAATCTGTCTACATGCATTTATACACTTCAAGTGTCAGTTTTCTGACAAATGTGTTAGCAACAGCTTATCCACATAACCCTGGTTTCCAACTCGCTCAAGTTGGTCTGTCATTATCATTAAGTCAGCCATCCATTTCCTCCTTTTATCACACCACCTCCACCACCTCTGGCTTGTCATGCTCTGGAGGAATGAATGCAGAGACACAGACAACCTCCAAGCAAAATTAGAGCAGCTGACTGCTGAGGTTGCACAGCATGAGATTTTTCAGGAAGAATCCATCAGCCCCTTCCCAGTGGATCCCTTCCTGAGTATCACGCACAGCCCCTGTTTTTTTGGCTGCATTTTACACACCACGGCAGACACATGGGCCATATTCTGCAGGCATAGACCAATTCCTGGCATAGGCAGAGGGATAATGAGTGGCTAACGAGCACCAGCTGAGTTACAGGTATTTCACATCTGCCATATATGACTCAGAACATGGTGTCTTCCCCCACGCCAGATGGCTGGCAGCTCAGAGTACCTCAGAGTGCCTCAGGACAAATGAGCGATGGCAGAAACTTGGTCATCCTCTGATGCTGCTCTGAGACCTGAGATCAATTTATGTTAGTTTTTCACTGTGTAGGTGCACTGTCACCCCTGAACAGCTCTGCCCTGGCTCCCCTTGGAAAGATACGTGTCGTTAGCACAGAGCCTAGCACAGTGCATGTTACGTCGGGACACACTGCCTGTGTAACACTAGCTCTGTTTGCACAGGTGTTGGATGGCTTTAGAGCCTGGATCCATTGATGACATGACTGTCCAGGAGATCTTCTGTGGCTTATGGAGTCTGCTAGGAGGTGGAAGTTATCGCAACAAAATCCTCTTTAGAACTGTTGACGCTTTCATGAGCAACAGTGCTCATCAGCATAAAAAGCTTTTCTTACCCCAAGTTTTTTCACATATATATTTTTTTCTGAATAGTGGTAGAGAAATAGAAAAATCTGGATAGATAGTACCTTCTTTATTGTCAACTTATTGGGACATCAGAGAGGGGACAAAGGCAGTGGGTGTAGTCATGCTGTTGATGAAATCCAAGGCTACCTGGACTACACAAGGAATGGGCCTGACCATTCATTCTAAAGGTGCTTGAACATACCACACAGGAGCTTGCATGTGTTTTGTGAAATTAATACTTATATTTATTACCAGGAAGGTCAAAGGGAGGGCAAAGCTGGCTGTATGTGGAAGAGAGCGGGGAATATTTCCAGCACTTGTGGAAAGAGGATTAGAGGCAATCACACCAGCCTCTGACTAAAAGCAGAACTGATTAAAATCAGAAGAAAGGCAAGAAGCAGGATGAATAAAACACGAGCGGACCGAAGGTACAATAAAACACAACCCGCACAGAAACACCGGCCTTTTATCTTATGCCTCGAGTGAAAACAAAGCTGTTTTCCAGCGGCAGGGAGGACAGCCAGGCGCTGCTCGGGAAGGGCGGTGCGGGGAGCATCCCCCGGCCCCTAGAGGGCAGCGCCGGCCGCGGCTCGGAGCTCGGAGCGCGTCCTCCCGCACCGCTGCCGCACCGGCGGGAGACATCCCGCTCAGAAGATTCCTCAGGAATAAACTCCCAAACAGCCCGGCGATACCTGAGAGCTCACCGACAGCTCTGTGTTTTCGGTCTTTGCTGAGTGCTCCACCTCAGTGCTCTCGCAACCACACGTGGTGTCTGGAAGCGTAGAAAGCATTTCAAAAGAGCAGCACCACTGTAAAAAATGTTTGTTTGTTTGTTTTCCCCGGTGGTGATATAAGGCCCAAAATTTGGTTTTTTCAATTGGCCTGGGGAAGGTTCAGTGTTGCTACATCAGCAGACTAACAGCACAGACGACACTTCTGGCCACGTCCAATTCCTGCCTTGGCCCAGTGAGGCAGCACAGTCACTTCCTCAGACTGGGGGAGTTTGTTGCTGGTGAACATATTGATATTGCCTTCCCTCTAGGCACCGTTTTGATCCCTAGGAGTACAGACCTGAGATTGAGCTTTCCCAGGTTATGCCATGACCCTGTCCATGACACGTGAGTTAATCAAACTACCAATAAATTCTGTTGCTCGAATGAGAAGAAAAGAGAGGATTTCTGTTATGTGTTGGCTTTGCAACAATCAGAAAAGCACAGTTTGCAGGGCTTTTACATTCCCTACAAATGTCTTCTGCAATTTCTCTTGGTTACTTTCCCCCTGGTTCCCACTCATCCCCTGCACACATTTTCTGTAGCGAGCTAAGCAGGATGATATCAGAGAAGTGGCTACATCCATGCCTCCATTTCCTGACTTCTCTCAGGGTTCTGTGGGTGTCAGATCCCATGGGATGTTGGCCAGGGTCAGTAAGGCTTACTGGTGCCCTCAGGGCCCTGAGAGATGCTTGAAAGAGTCAGCTGCTGTCTACAGATTGTTGCAGCAGCAAGATACCCACATGGAGAAATGTCCAGCAAAAAAAACCAAAAACCAAAACAAAACAAAAACCCAAAAAACCCACCCCAAATAAACAAACAAACAAAAAATCCATAAACCACAAAACCAACCCACAAACCCGCAAAAGCTAGCTTTGCTTTTGGGACTTACTCTGTTCAGGTCTAACTTGACAAATTCCAGCCATAGCACAAGTTGCAGAGCCAAGTGATGTGTCACTCACCCATGACTTTCAGAGAAAGGGACAAAAAATTAACAAAGGGCTGAATGAAGCCAAAATGAGACCCCAATGGTCTCTGAGTCACAGTACATTAAACCTTGTCAAAAAATGTAACATTTTCCCTCTCCCACAACTCCATGCCCTTGAAAAAAGCCCTGTGGTACAAGCTACATGCTCTGCAGGAGAGAGTGCTGAGGGGTCCTATTCTACCAGTTACCAGGCAATTATCCAAGATGCAAACCCACTCCTCCAAGACAGGTCCAGGGTTGTTTTACGAGCAAAATAAAATACAACTGAGCTCCAACAGAGGAAGTATCTGGATGTAATCTACTCCAATACCACACAAATAATGATTTCTTATTGTATTGGGCTTGCAGGGTGAGGTTTTGCTAACAGAGGGGCTACAGGGATGGCTTCTGTGAGAAGCTGCCAGAAGCTATCCCCATGTGACAGAGCCAGTGTCAGACAAACCCAGGATGGACCCATCACTGGCCAAGGCTGAGCCAGCCAGTGACATTGGCAATGCCTCTGCGATAATAGACTTAAGAAGGGGGAAGAAATCTGCACACAGAGAGGAACAGCTCTGCAGACACAAGGTCAGTGAAGGAGAGGGGCAGGAGGTTCCCCTGCAGCCCATGTTGAGGCAGCTGTGCCCCTGCAGCACTTGGAGATCCATGGGGGAGCAGAGATCCACCTGCAGGGCCTGGAGGACCCCACACCAGAGCAGGTGGATGCCCAAAAGAGGCTGTGACCTCATGGGAAGCCTGTGCTGGAGCAGGCTCCTGGCAGAACCTGCGGCTCATGGAGAGAGGAACCCAGGCTGGAGCAGGTTTGCTGGCAGGATTTGTGACCCTTTGGGGGGCCCAAGTTGGAGCAGCCTTTTCCTGAGGGACTGCACCCTGTGGAGGGGACTCACACTGGAGAAGTTCATGGAGAGCTGCAGTCTGTTGAAAGAAGTCATGTTGGAGAAATTTCTGGAGGACTGTCTCCTGTGGGAGATCCTCCCATGTGCCCCCAAGCTCCCTGTGAACAAGCCCAAACTCATCAGTTCCAGGCTGCAGGAGCACGACGGGGAGCGCTGCATGTGTAGGAGCATAGCTCCACACAGGGAGCTTGGAGAAGCAGCTTTGCAACTGTGCCATCCCTCGCCAAGACTTTCTTGCTTTTCCCTGCAGCTTCCAGGCAAAGTTCACAATGAGTTCTGAGCCAGCAAACCATGTCATATTGAAAGAAAAGAACATACCAAGCAGTTTGTCTCAGCTGGAGATAGTAAAATATCTCTGCACTGGGATGTACTCCTGACGTTTTACTTGCTGTAGCTACTCAGCTTTGAAGGGAGCTGTATAAGCCACGGTGTGAAATCAGTGTTTTCACAGGTTTGCTGTTCCTACTCTTGCTGCACATGTAACCAGTTACCTGCTCACGAACTTGCTCTGTCTTTAATCCTTGCTCTTCCTTCTTGATACAACTCATTTCCCTTCTGTCTCAGAAACATTTTCCTCAGTGTCCCTGCAGTTTACTGCAGCTCAGCTTCCTCCCCTATGCACGTCGTCCAACTCAACCATTCCTTACAGAAGGACAAGAAACCCTCCTGCACAGGCTAAAAAATATCCTCTAATCTAGGCTAAAGCCCTGTCTTGATCCTGACGTTGTACAAACGCAAACACTTGGTTCAGCAGGCCATCCTGCAGTGCTTCTGCATCCCTGCCTGTGGCTGCAGCCCCAGCAATGCTCATATGCCCCCTCCCAGGAGTGACCTCACAGACTCTTCTTACCAGTCCCAGTTGGTGACACCTGCCATGCCGTGACGTCCTTAGCCCAGAACGACATCCTGTGGTTTGGGCTGGATACCAGAACACAGCTTCTTACCAGAAATACCGTGTGTTATGCTCTTATTAATACTTAAATCGTAGGAAACTTTTATCACTGTGGAGAAAAAAATGTTCATCTGAAAAGACCCAAGAGATGTGGCACAGGCAGTTTGGCATGAGGATGTGAATAAACAATTTTTGGAACAACACAAGTAGCAGCTCTTTCCTCATACTGCACCTTGACTCGTTTGAAACTTCTGTTTCTGCAAACCAGTCTCTGGTAGTGCTAATCACTAACAGAGATACTTAAACCCTGGACTCCTTGGTGACTCTGTTAACTAGGCCAGAGAGACACTGAACAATTCCCCTCGAAGAGGGGAACTCCCTGCTGCTGGCAGTGGCTCAAGCAGTTACTACAAGGGGAAAAGGGTGCACATCTGTGCCGTGCTGGGGGCAGCAAGGACTGTAGCCAAACCCAAATCTGCGTGTTCAGCCCTCCAACATCGCAGCTGTGCCTCACACTGATGACACAACACTCTCCAAGGGCAGCAACAGGATGGTGCAAACTTGCCACAGCAGCCCTTAAGCGCTCTGAGCTCCAAGGCTCGCTGTTTTCCTCCAACAATTGTTGAAATAGATCCAAATATAATGTAAGAAGTGATAATTGTTGAAATAGATCCAAATATAATATAAGAAATGGTGTTGTGTCAGTTTAGACAAATTGCTTTTAGCATAAATGTTCATTTTTGCATTTAGGTTGGTTTGGAAAACATGTTTGTGTTGGGTTTTTTTTGAAGTGTAGTCCAGGATGAAAAATAGCTTATTTTGGTTAATGAATGAAAAGGCTCTTAGTATTAAGGGATAATTGTTTCCAATCCATGTAGGTCAGGGTTAACATTGAGTAATTCTTAACTAGGCTAGTTAATGACTATGATATGCAAAGAATTTGTGTTTGCAAGCCAATCCAAGCCAAAGGTTCTCCTTAGCAGCATCATAAAATCACTATGACGTCCCTCAGAGAAGAAAAGGAGCAAACGTGCATGTATATGCTATTAGTTGTAAATTTTTGCCTCTTTTTATTGTTTTCTTCTTTTTTTCATACTGACTTGGAAGAAAGTCAAGATTTCTCTTTGTCCAACCAGCCTGTATAGAAATCATCCCATTTTGAAAATATGGCTACAAAACTTTGTGAAGTTGTTTTTGGGTATTGACTAAACCTTGTTTACTGCCTTCAATTGTGACCAGCTGGAGAAAGAACCCACAGATATTTAACTTACAATTCTGCTTTGCTGTGCCATTCTGACAGCTCCATGAAATGCTATCTATATATATATATTTTAGATAAGGCATTTATTGTTTGCTCAAAATACATTTTTCCTTTCAGTCCTTTTCCAGTTGCCATCAGTGCTGATGTTTAAAAAAACTCAACAAAACAAAAAATCCCCTCACCCGAGCAGTAATCCATCACCTTCACTGAGATGCTCACCTTTCCCTCCACCTCCTTAATCCTCACCAAGAGCTGAAAGGAAGAGCATGGAGGAAAAATGGGTATGAATCTGTTGTGCTTGTCACAGGGTGTGTAAGGTATAGGAGCTGTGTGTTTGCTGGTGGTGAGGTGACCAGCACCACAGAGGATGGAGCTGCAATGAAGAAAGACTCAAGTGTGGCTGGAACATACCAGAACTGACTTTGAAGGTGTCAGCACCCATGGATGCAACCACAAGATACAGAATGACAGGTCAGTGTATTGTTGTGGGAAACTCATCAGTGAAACCTTGCAGTGAGGCATCCTGTGGGTTGCTTTTTAATATTTTTTGCATACATTGCACAATTGCGTATTTCACAGGTTTTTGTATAAAAGCAAGAAAACCCTGCTATGGGGGAAAGTGGATAGACTGAACCCAACCAGAATTTTGAAAGCCTGCTGAAGAGGTGTTGGCCTGATCCAGAAACAGTGAATAAGAATCTGTGGTGAATGGAAGTGGAGCGTTGATTATTTTTTATTTTTTTTGTATTTCTAACATACATGCAGATTGAACAAAAGCATTTAGTACTACTAAGAATTGTCCAAAGCTCCACAGGAATCTGTGGTGGAAATTGTGCTTTTCTGTTGTACTTTTCCTGATTTTGAACCCGAAAGTTTGTGTGGAGAGAATCACCTCCACCCTCGATTTTCTTGGTAGTGAAGAGGAGTAGGTAAACACATTTCTCAGCCTAACTCTAGGGCTGAACATGTTGGGAAAGGCATGGGAATATGAAAAGATAATGGCTCTAGCTCCATGGGTGAATGTCCAGTGGGTGCAGAAACTACTTTTGCCAACACTTCAGTAATTTGCACCAGAGCAGTTTGTACAACCAGATCTGATGCCAAAGGAACGGTATGAGTCACAGAGAACTTTGCATTTCCCACTTTAAGAGAATTAAAGTTGCCCTCCATTTCCACAGTGGAACCCTTTCACACCATCTGCAGAGGGTCAGTCTGCTGAGGAACATCTGTGCAGCTTTGGGCAGGCTGCACAGCTCCTGTGGCTGCAAGAGGAGGAAAACAGGGAAGGAGGTGTGAAAGTAAGAATAGGTCTTAAGTGTTTCTGGTCTGGGTGGTTAGGGCAGATGTGCTGACTTGGAGATGAGCAACTCCTCGAAGAGAAGCATACTGCAGGCAGGTTTCTGGGAGATTTCTGGGAATCACACAGAAACGTTGAAGACCATGCATAAGGAAATGGTATCAGGACTGTTCATGGAGGAAAGAATGGCTTTTCCATTCAGGTCACTGAGGTATTTCAGAAAGAAAGGAGGGTTAGTCACACAGTCTGCATATTTCGTGATTAAAAAAAAAAAGCAAATTCTCTGGGGCAGGAGCCCTTCCTCTGCTCCTCTCCTCTGTTAAAGTGACATTTTTCTTTCCCTTCAGGACATAGAGTCTCAGAGTTCCTAATTAAAGAAAAGCTTATTGCAGTGTTTGAATTATAACACTGTACATTGTGAAAATTTTCTCTTTAAAGTAACAGCAGCCCAAGACTGTCATTGAAATAGGCAGTGTATTGTTGGCAAAAGTTTATTTTATGCTCTCAAAATTTATTTTGAATGCTTAGGTTTGTGGTTTTGTTTACTTTTAGTGAAATGCATTTTCTCTGTTTTGCTGGCTTACAGTAGTCAGTCAGGCTGATGCCCAAAGGCTGTAGGGAGGTCTTCTTTTAAGGTTTCAAAATGTTTGTGAAGCAAATTATTTTCCTTTAGAGACCATACTTTTGTTTACTCTCCCCCTAGAAAATCAGTCTCTGTTAAAGGATGATGTGTCTTGGGCACTGTGGATATAAGAAAAGTAAAATTGCGTAATGCTGCAGTTTGTGACCCTTCCTTCTCCTCTGGACCTGCCATGGCACTGTGGGGTCTTGCTCTCACCCCACGGTGCCCATGGTCACCAAGAGTTTGCCTTACCAATAGCAAATGCAATGACTAAAGAGAAAAGCAGAAATATGAAAGTGGTGTAAATAATTGCTTGAATGTATTTTTTACATAGAGAATCCCAAAAGAGAGGTACTGAGATCATCTGCTGCTTGCTGGAAGATGCTGGCGTCAAAAGCAAAGAGAAGTGCTGCTTTCCTCTTCTTCACACAGAAAATACTCTCCACTGGATGGAAGGTAAACCAACATGTAGTAAATAAACTGCCTGCCAAATTCTGATCTCCACCTCTCCCTGGTGCATAATGAAAAATGGATTTGAAATAGTTTTTCTGCTTATCTAGAGCTTGGGTTTTGATTTTTCCAGTGGGATGAGAAAGAAGAAAAGTCCATGAGGAACAGAAAAAAATTAATGAGGTGCCTTGGGGTCAAGTCAGCCTCCCCCTGCTACATTATTGGTACTTGTGTGGATTAGGAAAGAGATTAGAAGGTAAGAGAGCCTTCCAGGGATGGCAGCTCCGGGAGGACAGTGGATGTACTTGTTGGAAGAGGTTGACTCTGATCTTTAGGCATGATGCGTGGATCAGCATGGTGCTTTTGAAGACAACATCCTGTTTGGTCCCATTTCCTGGGGTTTGGTTTGCATCATGGAGCAGTGTCTGGGTGTATGAACTGGGCGCTCTTTTTGGTGATATATGGATGGAAGAGCCTCAAGAGAGCTGCAGGCAGAAGTGGGCATTTGGTCCCTGGGTCCAGACCAGAGCCAGTCCTGTAAAGAAAAGACACCCAGAAGGGTGCATGGTACAAAAGTTAGGTCATCAGCCCCAGATCCTTCTCTCCCTAGTACAGACACAGCCAGTGTGAACTTCTCTCTTTGTCCATTATTACTGCCTGCACCCAACACCAAAGCTGTCTCAGGGTCCTGGAGTTGACCCTGTTAGGAGAGCACTCTTGGAGGTTATTGTCCCTGTGGGAGAGATGTGGTTGGGGCTAGAGAGAGCCTGGACTGTGGTTATGGCTTGATTTCTTACCAGAACATTTTACTGGTACATGCTGAGTAAACTCATGGCTTTGTTCACCCCATTTGCCAAGGGCAATGGCTCATCAAAGGGTCTTTTCCTTGCCCTTGACCAGATTTTTACTGTCGAGCCATGACCTGGGGGCATAGAAATGAGGTGTAGAAAGTCTTTAAATGGCCATTGATTTGTCAGACTGACAGGCCTCAATCTCCATAATGGACATGTTTGTACTCTGTTTTTATTTTTGTTTGGTTTGTTTCGACTTGGAAAGTATAAGAAAATTTTGTATTGTCTCTCTTTCTTTTTCTCTTCAATCTGGCATATTTTTAACATTGGCAAAAAAGGAACTTATGAACTTCTAACCTTCTGAATGATCACAAACTGAAAGGGATGATCTTAATCTATTTCACATATTTTCAAAGACTGAATTTAGCAGAAGATAACAAACAAACTGGAGAGAGGGGAACTAAGAGCTGCAGGTATTCCTATTTGTTCCACCAAGAGTGGAGAAATTTCACTAAGTATCCAACTTTGTAAGTTTCAAGAGCTTCTACATTTTTACTTCACAACATGGAAGTAATTTTTTCCTCAAAGGGACTAATTACCCATATTCAGATGCTTAAAAAATTACACACAGTACTCAAGAGGGTCCCATTTGAATGTGAAGAAAAAGCCCTTTTTATGTATAGACAGGAGAAAAGTATGTGCTGTATTTCTACAAAAATGCTAGCATGGAGGGCACTGATGTTCATGGTACCCAGAAAATACTTTCAAAAGTTTACATTATCTCCAATACACCTATGAGAAGCTTATTATAACATCTCAGAAAAGGACCATAAAACTTTTTGTGACAGCTTCACAGATGGCTACAGAACCACAAAAACACTCAGCTTTTCTGCTTGGATATTATTTCACTGAAAATTCCCCTTGGAAGTTTCATTGCTTAATTTTGGCAAAGAGGATTAATTTTACATCTTTCAGTTTGTCCTCTGAGGTAAGAAAATCATGGAGAAGCAACATTTTAATTAAAATTATTATTAATTATTAGTTCTCACACTTGATTGCACATTTCTCATCTTCTTTCACATGCTTTACTGATTAATGTGAAATTGGTTGTGTAGGAAATAATAACTACAGTTAATAAAAACAAATCTGAAATTGAACATTTAAATTCAAGTTCAGGGCTAATTTTGATTTGAGAAGGGGGAGTGGTACCTATGACTCAGCGAGGTTTATGTCATATTTCACATAGAGATTAACAACTGATGGGAATTAGTTAAACATACCAACCTTTCAATATTTTGGGGTTATACGTGAAGAAGAGGATTCTGTGCTTATGGAGGAACCTGATACTGCATGTAGATGCCAACTCATGCATAATGCTGTAGCATCACATGCATGAATGTTCTCAGCATATTTTTCTTTAGCTTAAATTAAAAAACTCAACCTACAAAGAATTTCTGCCAGGATTACATCCTGCTTTCTAGTCATAGCCTTCAGAGCATACACAGAGCATACACAGAGAATCAATGTTATGGTAAAGTCAATGTTATGGCTTCAGTGTTGTAGCTGCATCCTCTCCCCACCAATCTGTTCTTTGCCTGTGCAGGGATGCCCTTTCTTGTTGCAGCCATAAAACAATTCAAACTAACAAATAAACAACACCTCAATTTGTTTCTGCTTTCTTCTAACAGTATGTTCTGTTGTGCCATCCAGAAAATCAGGTCAGTAAGAGTAGTCAACAAGGAAAATACTGATGTTGTGTTTGTTTGACACCAAACAGTTACCTTAGTGCAGTCCAAGAGCTGCTTTAAAGCTTCCTGGCAAGATATTATGATTTGGACTTTTGATACTACCATGAACATTGCATCATGTTGTAAATGGTAAAACTGCATGCTGACAAAAATATTTATGGTTCTCTTAGGAAAGCTGCAATCAGGAATTTATTGTTATTGCTGAAATACTGAAGCTTAACATTTGAGAATCTTTCCTTACTTGGAAATCAGCAAGTTTGGTGCCATGGTTATTGTT
Source organism: Climacteris rufus (assembly GCA_013398175.1). NCBI lineage: Eukaryota > Metazoa > Chordata > Aves > Passeriformes > Climacteridae > Climacteris > Climacteris rufus. The sequence continues at coordinate 1,005,765 of VZRZ01006029.1, read as the reverse complement.
TGCAAAGTTTTTTGAGAACTTATAAGAGGTGAATATATAGGAAAGTTCCTAAAAAAATAACTTAAACTTAACCAGCCAATTACATACTAAGAGATTATTCTCATTCAGAAATATAAACTTTCTAAGAGTGAACAATTTATCTACAACAGTGCAAATTGCAGTTATTTCTTCCCAGAAGGCTTGAAACTCCAAATCGTATTGTCTCTGTGTGTTATTTTTGCTTCTTGGGTTCTTGGGAGTAATGCAAAAAAAATTATCAAAATACCTGTTTTCAGTCTGGAGAGAAGTAACCACAGGAGGTGCTACTAATCAGAAACCATACTGATGGGCAACCTATATTCAAAATGTTCTATGTTGTTAGACCCTCCAAACAGAATTTTCAGTCTATTTAGGGCATACTATTTACGGTCATGATGCTTTAAAATGAACATGAGGCTTTTTTAACAAAAGAGGAATACAGTCTTCCTGTATTTGAAGGAGAAGACGTCTGCTCCTGGGCAGCAGCTGCAACAGTAGGTTCTCTTTCATGATCCCTTCTGATATCCTTCAGATTTAGAAACAAAATGCTGGAATCAGAGAAGTGGTAAAAGCCTGAGCTTGGCTTGAGCAGTTCAACATCCACTCACAGCAAAGTTTCTTCTCAGGCAGGATGTGGAGCAGGGAATGAACTCCCCAGCTAAAGATTATGATTCTCTGAAGAGTCCTTTAAACTGTCAGAAATTCTGGGAAAGTATTAGCTTTCCCAAAGATCAGAGTGACCAGGAACCTCTCCTTCTCCAAGAGCTTCCCTATTCTTCTGACCAGCCCACCACAGACCGCATGGGGATGGTGTGTTAACGGAGTCCACCCAGCTGGCTCAGTGTCAGAGAAATCAGATAAATCAACACTTCTTGCTTCAGATTCCAGAAGGAATCCCCTGAGCTTTGAAAGAAATACATATGTGTTCTTGATGGGGAAAAAAAATAAGCTTTTCAGAATAAAGAAAAAATTAAATTCCAACCTTTGTCCAACAAAACCAGGACCTATGTGTGCAGCAAATCCAGTGTGAGCAACACTATCTCTCTCTCATTTTGTGATGTTGTTGTACTGATGTCTTTGGGTGAAATTACATTAATCTAACTTTTACAATGAGAGAATATTCACTTACAATGGTAAACAGGAGTACTCCATAGCCTTGAGCAGTAATTGTTATGTGACATTATCTTTCTATTCCTAGTATATGGACAGGATCCTTAGGACAGGATTTCCTTAAAGGAGCCCTAAAAGCTATTTTTAGTTGTTTAATAACTGTAATGTCAAGATTTTAAGCAATTATTATATCTATTTATGTATTGAGTTTTTTCTTTAGTCTAAGAGAACTGAATATGACATTGCATCTTATTTTGCTCTAGTGAAGTTGAATTTTAGTTGAAATTCCTCATAGTTCTCTGGTAAAATTTCACAATCACATCTACATCTGGAGTTAAGCATGTTAGTAGTCAAGATAACTGACTTTCTTAGGCTACTTCATTCATAAATACCTGACTTAAATTTTGTTCTGTAAGCAACTGACTACTATTTACTGTCATTGTTGAAAACACTCTGATATTGATGGCTGGTAGTTATTGCCAAAATATGAGTAGTAGAATTGTACATTATCAAATATTTTTCTAGTCATTAATCAATTGTTTCCCTTTGTTCATCTGCATAAATCAGCATATGTTTTACTGGCTTAGCTAGAATCAGTAAGCTGTGTAGTTAAAAGTAAAGTCCTTTGGCAGACCTCAAATGTATGAAAGGGCAAAGTGGGAATGTGAATTTTGTTTTGCTGTAACTATTGGTAACTCCATTGTTTACTTGCATTTTCCTTCAACTTGTCAGTGACAATAATTTAATATAATTTTCACTGATTATGAACTTCCAAATTTTGGTTTAGCAATTTGAATCACATTTAGTGATGCTCTACAACTCTGTGAAATATTCTGTTGTTTCTAGATGTGCTGTCCCAGTATAGATTTTACTCTAAAGGCATTATAGTCATAGGGCACAAATCTGTGCCAGAGTGAGAAGATTAGGAAATATTGCCTGGGTTGTTTCAGCACTTGCTGATCCACAGGCCCTGATTGGTATTACTGTGGATTCAGAGCACTGCCATCCTTTCCTGGTGTGTACCATGCTGGTGGCTACTCTAACCCTGCGATGTGCTATTTGTTTTAAGGCTCAAATAATCCATTTGTACTGGCAAGTTAAAACCTTTGATAAAACCTTTTAAAAACATTTCAGGAGAGGCTCTGCTTCCCTCTCGTGTGCAATACTGCTGCCTACCCCAGGAGTTTACAGCAAGCCAGGCCTTTGCATATGTAGTACCTATGTATATGAAATAAACGAGGAAAAAAGCCCTGAGGAGAGCCCTTAAATGTCCTCTTTTGAAAGGCACTGAAATGCTCTTAGCATCCACCTTCTCCCTGCTGCAGCCTGCTGCAGAGTATGCCCTCACTATGGTAAATGACACACATTCAGCTCAAAATGACCTGCCCTGGTTTCCTGTCTGCTCTGCTGCCTGGGAGCTTTCTGCTCGTGGGTGTGGAGGTCACCCACCCCATGACCCCCAGGATGGGGCAGAACAAGGAGGATCATTCTCCCACTCCATGGGCTGACTTACGTTTGTCACAGACCAGGATGCAAAGTGATTTACATTCCTAAGCAGCAAGTCATGTTTCTTGACACTAGGATGTGGGCTTCTAGCTTGAGAGCAATTTTAAAAAAAGGCCAAATTTGTGCAGCTTCCGAGAAAGAGGAAGCAGTTCACTGGGGGCAGTGTAAGTGCAGAAATTGGTAATTCCCAAGAGTCTTTCACAGTGGCTAAAAGCTCACCTGTGACAGGAGTTAGCACAACCCAGCTGTAAAAATCACTCTCTTGGACTGTGTGTGCTCTGCCAGGAAATAATCGTATTTTAGGGGTTAAATCTGCCCAGATGATTTAATCAAGTGGTCGTGCTTTCTTCTAGAAATTTTGATCCTTTGTTCAGTGTTCATTTTCAGTTGCCTGGTTCTTTGCAGACAGTCTATTTGACTTGAAACCTATGTACCACGCTTGGGGTAGGAGGCGTGTTTTAATGACAGTAAAACGTGTATTCACAGATCTCCAACTTCTCCCCCATAGATGAAACACTTTGATATTTAAATCTAAACACCATAAAAAGGTGCCATTTTTCATAGATGTAGTTTCAGTATCTGTTGTGGACAGAACCATTTTCCTGCCAAAAATATTCTGCTTCAGTATTATCTAATGAGACAACAAAGATCTCTTGCATTTGTTCTTCAGATGTTTTTCTGAGATGCTAAACCAGATCAGCATTGCTCACATTTTCATATTTTCAGTGTTTTTGAATTTAGCTGCATTCTAGCGTATCCTTTCTTCCCATTTTTGATCAGAGTACAATTCTTCATTGAGCATCCCATAAAAGCTTAATCTCCTCTCTCAGTGCTACCAAATCTTGGTAGCACAGGTCTTCTAATGATTACTTAAATTTATGTGATTAATGAAACTTTCCACAAACTTTACAGGTTGGGGATTTTTAGCAGCAGTAATGCAACAACAATTTTGTTTTGTTTTTACATGTGCTGACCTCACTGCCTAATTATTCTTGTTGCAAAATACTCCACCAGTTGTTCAAGCCATTTTCTAAACACCTCTTTAAGCTGCAAGTCCTTACCAAAGCTTTAGTTGCTCAAGAACAGATTCTTTGACAAGGTCAAAACACAAAAATGAGCAAGGTTAATCTTGCTTGAGTGCACGCATTGTTCTGCATTTCTTATAACTTGGCTTCTCTTTTCCAAATAGTGAGTTAAATGAAATGTAAAACTGGGCCCTGAACTGACAGTCTTTCCAGTTTGCTCACAGGCAGTGGATTCTACCCAGCAATATGTAGCCTGCTGGGAGAAGAAATGTGATTTACTTCCAGAAGCATGCTATAATAGTGACATGGTTACTGAAATTCACCTGTTTTGCTGCATTTGTAGCTTATTTCCTTATAAAAAATTTCAGTCTCGTCTTTCCACAAAAATAACTCTTTCAGTATGATGCAAGACACTATAGAAATTTAATTTATTTATATAATTTTTTAGCCAGCAGCTCATTCACTGCCCAGGAAGCTGTGTTGGAAAACTGATGAAATTCCATGGTTTACCACACGCAGCCCAGCTAATGTGCAATGTGAGAGGCTCTAAAAAATGCAAACCTGGTTGTAGCACTGTGGATTAATTCTGGCTTTACTGATTCAACAGCTGTTTGATCTCAGTGTGCAATGACTTCTGTTTCAGCATCCTTACGAGCTGCAGCCTGCATCCTTACGAGCAGTTTGCATGCTGTTTTATACCCCTTGCTTAGGAGATGAAAAAAGAAAAAGCCATCAGACACATCTTAAAAACTAGGACTTATTAGCAGAATCTTACAAGCTTCACAGAGGTCTGCCTTTTTCATATTTGAGCCTGGAAGCCAATCTGTGTGGGTGCTGGGTTAGTAACATATTTTGTATGTGTTTTTTCCAAGACTGAATGATAGGATGCTTCTAGAGGAAAGGTAGAATCATAAATAACTAAGCTAAGAAAATGAATTCTTACACAGAAAAATCAAGAAAACTGCATTTTTGAGTTCTAGTGTAATTTTATGACGGCTTAGCTGTTTCTTAGTGTAAGATAATCTTATCCCTTTTTAAGTCAAAGTTGATGTGTATGGTCATCAGGAAAGGTTTGTTTCTTTTGTAAAAAAGGTGGCAGGCTGGGGGCCAGAACTGTGCTGCAGCAAACAGGGAAAAGGGGAAATTTGATCTAAGCCATCTCTGCAGCCCCTGTGCCAGCTGTGTTGTACCAGTGGTGACAGTGAAACCTGCCAGCTCTGCCAGTGCTGCCTGGTGCACCACCCACTGTACCTGTGCATTTGCAATATCAGTGTCTGATTCCTCTACATTTGTTCTGGTGTTTTGTATGTACATTTTGGAAATCAAAGGCACTGCATACTGTGGTAAAGGTATTAGGTGTGCAGGCTCTCTATATTATCATCTGGCTTCATCTATCCAGACCAAATAAGCATTTTTAGTTACTTCTTGCCACACAATAGTGATGATTTCTGTGTCTCAGACACCACTCACTGTCAATAAATCTGAGATAGCAACAGTGGGATATTAGCTCACAATGATGTAGGACAAATCCTTAGTATACCAGTGTTTTGAATTTATAGTAGTCATACTTAAACCCAGCTATTTAAAAAAAAATTAAATCCAGAAACTTACTCCAAATATGTGCTAACGATAACTGACTTTTCTCCATAGTGTAATGTCTGTTGCAGATTTCACTTTATACAATTGTTGATATCAAAACCACCTAAAAATATTAGACTAAAAGTCTGCAAGTAATTAACATATAGGTCAAAAGTTGATATTTCATATCTTCATTATGTTGCTGTTTGAACCTACATCATATATAAAGCTTTTTCTGTAAAGCCCTTTACCACTTTATGCATCTGTTAAAAGATTTAGAATGGAAAAATTCAAGGTGTGTCATGTGTGAAAAAGCCCAATAATAAATTCCTGCTGCTTCAGCACATTATTTTAACAAATATATTGAGTGGAAAGACTGGCTGAAGATTTAACATGGTACCTAAATTCTTAGCACCATTATTTTTTGAACTTTCAAATAAAAGCCTTGCAATATGTATGTATGGATTCTGAAATGTCCGTTGTTGGTTCAGGTGCTCAAATTAAGCTTTCCCTTCAATCAAAGCTTGGCACTTAATCCAAACTTCCAAACGTGAACTAAAAGAGATTTTTCTCTCATTTTAATAGAAGTGTGTGTATATATAATATATATAGTCACATTGACAAAACACTTTACATGAGACAAATATAACTTATTTTACTTTGCTCTAGGGCAACTTCCACTCTGTAGCAAGAGTTATTTTATTATCAGAAAAGCGTGGTGAAAGTGGTTACATAGCCAAAATCCTGAAATGATATGTGTATTCCCAGCACAGGACTTGTGACATTCATGGCAATAATTACTTTTCTTTAAGAACTTTCCTTGCATATAAAAGAACTTCAAATAACAATGTATAAGGTAAGCTCCAACAGGGTGACCACAGGGTCTAGAAAGGAGAAGGCAGTGTTAGACTGCAAGAAAAGAGTGTTTTTAACTAATATCTTGTATGCAGTGAGAATTGACTCAGTTCAAAGTCTGGTTCCTGACATGATACTGCCGTTGCCACTTCTGGGGAGAGGCTTTGCAGTTTATTGCTTCCACAGGGTAAGTAATTCCAATCCAAAAGACCAGCGTCTGGACAAGGAAATATGAAATTTAAACAGTGAGGTCAGAATGGATTGTCTTAATGGCCTCTAAATTGTAAGGAAACTGATTTTCTGTTCCCTTTTATTCTTAAACAATTTAACATATTACTTTTCTACGGTAGGATGAAAACAAAACTATTTGAAGGTTTTTTGAGAAAGAGAGAGAGAGGAAAGCACTCCTTTCCATACGTGTTCCATACTGCTGCTTGCAAGGCCTCTTGCCTGTAGGATGCTTCTTTCTCTTCCTTTGGACCTAGTCATGCCTGGAGAAGGGCAACTACATGTTCAAGGAGAGGGAATGGAGGTTTACTCCACAATTTTCCCCAGGAGAAAATAAATTTCTTACTTTTCATGAGTGCTGGACAGAAAATTCCAGGCTCCAGGGAGGGTTCTTTGGGTATTTAGCTTGTCTCAGTTCCTAACTGAATCTGGAGACATACGTGAGCATGTCCCACTTACAAATAACCAGATTCTGCTTCCAGCAGGTCTTTAGAGATGCTGTCATTGTGAGAAAAATATGTAATGTTTATAATATGAGTTTAATATTTGATGTTGAACTAACATCAGCCTGTTCAATATGTGAGGACCTTCTCACAAGCCTGATATGCTGAAAATAGTCTCTTTTCCCCCCTAAATTATTATTTAGTTAAAATTTATATATTTTAGTTTTGTTCCTTAAAAAAATAAACAAAGATGATAATTCTTCTTAAACCCAGAGGTTATGGTGGTTGTAGTTCCCAAATCCTAAGAGCAAAGGAGCAGGCAATTCCTAAATGTCGTAAGTCAAGCAGATGAGGCAGAAGGCCAGCTTGGCCAAACAGGGATCTTCTCTTGGAAATAAAGTAAAAAAGGAAGGTGTATGCCCAGTGGAAGCAAGGTCAGGTGACACAGGAAGAGATGCTGCTGTCACTGTAGGGAGAAAACTCATGTGGCCAAGGCTCGAGTTGAGGCAGGGCCAGAACTACGGGGAAGAGTAAAAAGAGTATTTTCAATTACATTAATAGCAAAAAGCTGTGTAGAAATCACATCAGCCCGTTACAGGATGAGGGTGTTCACCTCACAAAGAGGGACACAGGCAAGGCAGGTGTGTTTACTGCAGTGTTTGTCTCTGCCTTCCACAGGGATGATGGACCAAGAGGATCTCAGTGGCCTTAGCTGCAGGACCATGACTGTGAGAATGATCAACTCCCTGTTGACTCTGAACGTGCTTGGGATCTGCTGCTCCATCTGGATCCCTACAAATCTGTTAAGGGATTCATCTGAGAATCCCCAGAGAGCTGGCTGCTGTCATTCAAAGCCTCTCTGGATGATTTATGAGTGGTCTTGGGAATCTGGAGAGGTCCTGATGTTCAAGAAGAACAAGGATAGCCCTGGAAACAACAAAACTCTCAGTTTCACTTCAGTGCCTGATAAAAGCATGGAAAAGATTCTTCTGGAAGGTATTGAAAAACACCTGGAGGACAACGCAGTCATTGCTCACAGCCAGTACAACTTCATGAGGGGAAAGTCCTGCTTATCAAACATAATTTCCTTTCATGACTAGGTGACCCACAACAAGGGAAGCCAGTTGATGTTATTTTTATCTTTTTGCATTTCAGCAAAGTTTTGAGGCTGTTTCTCAACAGGTTCCTTCTGAACAGCTCACAGCTGGACAAACACATCATGTGATTGGTGAGCAGCTGGCTCATGGGTGAGGCACAAAGGGTTACAGTGACTGGGGTGACATCAGACTGGTGACCTGTCACTAGTGGGGTTCCACAGGGCTCCATCCTCAGCCCTGTGCTCTTCAATGTCTCCATAAATGGCTTGGATGCAAGACTTGAAGGGACACTGAGCAAGTTCACAAATGATTCAAAACAGGAAGGAGCTGTTGGCTGCCTCAAAGGCAGAGAGGCCCTGCACAGAGACCTCGACTTACTAAAGCTCTGGGCAATCACCAACCATGTTAAGTTCAGCAAAGACAGGTGCTGGATTCTGCACCTGGGATGGAGCAACCCTGGTTGTGTGTATAGACTGGGGAAGGAGATGCCGGAAAGCAGCTCTGTGGAAAGGGACCTGGGGGTCCTGGTTGATGTAAAGTTGAACACGAGTCAGCAGTGCCCTGGCAGCCAGGAGGGCCTGGGGGGCATCAGGCACAGCATCACCATCTGGGCAAGGGAAGGGATTGTCCTGCTCTGCTCTGTGCTGGGGTGGCCTCACCTCGAGTCCTTTTTTTATATTGTGGGTGCCACAATATAAAAAAGACACTGAGCCATTAGAGAGTGTCCACAGGAGGGCCATGAGGATGGTGAAGGGTCTGGAGTGGAAGCTGTGTGAGGAGTGGCTGAGGTCACCTGGTCTGTTCTGCCTGGAGGAGACTGAGGAGAGACCTCACTGCAGTTACGACTTCCTCATAAGGGGAAGCAAAGGGGCAGAGACTGAGGAGTGGCTGAGGAAGCTGGGTTGTTTATCCTGGAGAAGAGAAGGCTCAGGGGAGACCTTATCACTCTCTTCACCTCCCTGAAAGGAGGGTGTTGCCAGGTGAGACTTGGTCTATTCTCCTAGGCAACCAGGAACAGGACAAGAGGACACAGCCTTAAGCTTCACCAGAGATGGTTCAGGTTGGATATTAGGAAGAATTTCTTCATTGAATGGGTGATTAAGCATTGGAACGGGTTGCCCAGGGAGATGGTGGAGTCACTGTCCCTGGAGGTGTTTACAAAAAGACTGGAAGTGGCACTTAGTGCAATGGCCTTGTTGACACGGTGGTGTTTGGTCATAGATTGGACTTGCTGATCTCAAAGGTCTTTTCCAACAGGATCTATTCTGTGTTTCTGTGATCTCTTCTCTGCGGTGACCAGTGACAGGACCTGAGGCAATGGCCTGAAGTTGTGTCAGGGGAGGCTTAGGTTAGATATCAGGAAAAGGTTCTTCACCCAGAGGGCGGTTGGGCACTGGAACAACTCCCCAGGGAAGTGGGGAGCACCAAACCCGACAGAGCTCAAGAAGTGTTTGGATGATATCCTCAGGCACATGGTGTGACTCTTGTGGTATCCTGTGCAGGGCCAGGAGGTGGACTTGATGGTCACTGTGGGTCCCTTACAATCAGCATATTCATGATTCTTTGATTTCTCTCTTCTTAGAAGGATTTTATTTGTTTTTTCATTGGTATTAAAAAACCCCTGTAGTTCTCAAATGGTACCCAGTGTAAAATTTGCTCTTAAAAGTTGTGAGTGCACAAATGAATGAAAGCTAAACAACTGTTTGTAAAATTTTGATCAGATTTTCTAGAATATTGAAAAGGCTGGAATTCCACATATTCTACAGTTCGTGTCTTGAAACAGCAGCCAGCAGAATTTTGATGTAGCATTTTTGTCCAGTAGAGGGTTTTGTCCAGTTAATAAAATTATGGAATTGAAATATTTGTTTAGCGAAAGGACTGAAGTAATGAACTTTTGAAGAAAATGAAAAAACAAATGAAAATATAAGCTTTTTCCAGCTCAGTTTATTGGAATGTCTTGATTAGAAATCTTAAAATTGTTTTACTGTGAAAGTAAAAAGTGAAACTTTATAAACTACTCACATGTAATGTTTGGACCAGCTTGCAATCCAGAAATGTCTCTTTTTTTTCCCAAAATACTTAATTTTGTGTTGAAATAGTCGATCTGAAATGTTTGCATGATTATGAAAACCTGATCTTGCATTAAAATTTGAAATTAAAGTCAAAAATGTTCCCTGCTCATTTTTCTACTCAGCCTCCAGATGGTGATAGTCCAAGCCAAATGTCTGTAGATTTTCTACATATTTACCTCAGGTTTTACCTTTTTTTTTTGTTGTTGTTGTTGTTTTTTTTTTTTTGTTTATAACTTACAGAAGTACTCCACTGCAACTGAAGTCAGAAAATACAGAGCTAAGAAGGAGGTGTGTGTTGTGCTAGTCCCAGGCAGTATCAATTACCCAGAGATGCTCTTCTGACCTAGACCCCCTAAAGCTATAGTCAGCTTTGCCTGTGCTGAAATTTAGGGAGAATAGGCTTTGCCCTCCTGCCTTGCATTTATATTTCATGTGTTTGAAGGCAATTGCCCTGTTTCAGCTGGTCTTCCTTTCCTCTGGACAAGTAACTTTTTTTCCCCTTCTTTGTGTGCTTGGTTACCCTTAACTATTGCGATTCCTAAGGGTCACCCCTCCTCCCAGCCATCAGCTGTTTAATAATAATAATGCTTTATATCCTGCTGGCCAAATTGCTCATGAAAATATCAAATCAGCCCCATTTAGGACAAATTGACTAGGAGTCCTGTTTGATTTTTTCATTCAGTGAAAAACTGAAGTGTATCTTTTCTGGTTTCTACCTGTTTAGCACCCATTTAATTGTTGATCTATCTAGAAAATGTTTCTTTGATTAACATCTGAGAAAGCCTAGTAAGAGTTTGTGTAAATCAATATAAATGACATTTCCAGCTTCTCTCCACCCACAGTATCTGTTTTTGCCACAAAGAAAACTGGAGTGGTTTCATGTGATTTGTTCTCAACAATTCCATGTTGCCTGTAATTTATTGCCTCCTTATCTTTGGGGACAGTTGTTTGTTTGTCCTTATATATTTTGTAACTGGAATGAAGCTGACTGGGTTATATTTTTTCCTCCTTTTCCCTCTCAGCTAAAATACTGCATTTCTGTCCTTTGCAGCTCTTGGGAACCCCTCTCTGTCCATCAGGCATTTTCTTCATGCCAGAACTTGTTAGCAGCTCTGCAGCTGAACCACCTAGCTACCTAATGTGAATTTCTCCAGACCATTGCATTTAAAAATCATGTATTTAATCCTTACCCTAACTAAAAACCTACTCTAAAACTCCTAATGCACTAATAATAAGTTGGGTCACAGCCCCTGACACCAGTGACACTGTTCTTATGCCTTTGATTTGACCTCTGCATGTCACCAAGGTCAATGCCTTGGTGACTTGTATGACCCTTCATTCTTTTTCATTAGTAAGTCTACTGTCATCATGTCATTCATAAAGGCCTCTAGCTTTGATAAAATGGTCATTGTATCTCTGGTTGTCTCTGTGCATCATATTTCCAGTTAAGAGATCAAGCAGATTTGGGGTTGTTTTTTTCCCAAATCCAATAAAAATCCAATGAAAACCCCAGAAACATTGGGGTGCTTCCCTTTAAGCCTGTAAAGTACTTCAAAGTGTTTTAGTCACTGTTGTCATATGTATGTGAACATGGTGAAAATCAGAAACAGGCTGCATCTTCAGCAAAGATCTAAGACCACGTGCTACTTGAGGTGTATCTTTGGTGAAAATTTGATGCTGGAATAGAGGTGGTCTGAGCAATACGAAGTGTATCCTCAAGCTCTTGTTCTTTCGCAGAACATTGCAAGACTTCTCAGAGTTGTGAGCTAGTGATAGATTTTTTGCATAAATATACTTTTTCTAGGCTGTTTCTGCAAGGTCTCTGCAGCATTTGCTGGCAGCAGTGAGTGAAGGGGGTGTGCTGAGAGCATGGAAGATAAGAAAATCTAGCAAGTACAGGGAGAGGAAGCTGTACTTCCTTCAAACCATTCTCAGCACTGTTTCTAAGCTGTTTACTTCCTATTTTGATACCTAGAGCAACAAGAGACAAGGTTTCCAAGCAGACTTCAGTTGGCTTTGGGCACTGTTTAGCCTCACTTCCTTTCAGGAAGCAATTGTGATAAAGTGTGGGACTTTGTTCTAGGACGTTTTTCCATCCATAGTGTTGGGAACGCAGAACCCTATTTTTCTTCTGGCTTATAAAATTTTTTTGAGGCACTGTAGTATTTTTAAGAGGTTTCATGTGCTAGACACAGAGGTTTCAATAAGTGCAGTACTGGTCCTTTCTAATGTAAATGATTCTATTATTCTGTGTTTCATTCTATCTGACGGTCTCTGCATTTTCTGCTAAGACCATTGGCTTACTTCTGCTGTCACTCAAATATACATTTTTTTCTGGGGTCCAGCTGTTTCTGGTGTTCCAGCTGATCTGAAAACTCCTGATCTCTTCAGTAGGAAAAGTGCTTTAAGCTCTGTTTCTGGCTGTTTCTGTCCCTCTATGCAAGTGGCCTTCGTATATGACCATGAGTGGCTTCTTAAGCTACAAAACCCTTCCCAGCAAAGCCAAAAGATGAAGGAAAGTTGTGTGCATGCAAGCAAAAGTCATTGATATTTCTTCTTTTCAGTGGGTTGTCTATCCAGCTACCTCTGCAACAAGACCCTAAATAAAAAAGGCAGTCCCAATACGAAGTAAAGAAAAAGGCAGTGATGAATACGTGGTACAGAAATACACAGGACATACCCCTCACAGCGTCCTGCTCTGGTGCTTTAGCCAACATTGGAAATGGCCATATTTAAGGGTAAGGTGATTTACCACATTCAGTTCTTGACTGCTTTACCAGCAAGACTGCTGAACAGTGTTAGATGTGGACATATCATATCCACTAATACTTGTTCCTCTCTCTCTTCTCTACTGGCACTAGGATTGTTAGCAGGAAAAGTGGAAGAGAGAAAAAATATCATTGATGAAAAGCAAAACTTCTCCCAAGCTTTTGACAAAACCTTGAGGTATCTGTGATACTTGAAAAAAAACTTTTGCACCCTTCGTGCTGTCTTGCGCTGTAGAGTCCAAACATATTTCTGGATTTATATCCTATCAGTGTGCTAGTTGTGCAGCCCTTGTTTTCTTGCATCTCCTGTGTTTTGTGTCTCTCCCTCTCACCCACCAATTGATGACAGAATTTTGATATTTGCTTTGTATTTTCCTGTGTTTCACTGAAAAATGCATATTCACCTACTGCTGTTTTTACAGTTCTGTTGCTGATGGCAGACTGATGCCTTTTCTGTGTAAAGCAATTCAGTTCCTTTTCTGAGTGGTCTTTGAAATTTCCTGTTTGGGACAGGTTTTGGTTATTCATAGAATGATAGAATATCCTTAGTTAGAAGGGATCTATCAGGATCATGGAGCCCAGCTCCTGACCCTGCACAGGACACCACAAGAGTCACACAAGAGACACCACAAGAGACACCACGTGCCTGAGAGTGTTGTACAAACACTTGAACTCTGTCAGGCTTGGAGCTGTGACCCCTTCTCTGAGAAGCCTGTTGCAGTGCCCAACCACCCTCTGGGTGAAAAACCTTTCTTGATACCCAACCTAATGAGTCCTGTCACTGATCACCACAGAGGAGAGATCAGTGTCTGCCTCTTTGTTTCCCCTCATGAGGAAGCTGTAGACTGCAATGACTCATGCTCAATTTGCCATCAACCAAAAGCCCAAAGGTCCCTTCCCATGGTGCTGCTCTCCAGTGTCTCATTCCTCAGTCTCTCTGAACATCCAGGGTTATCCTATCCCAGAATTCAGCAGAATTCAGCAGTTGTCTTTTTAAACTTCATACATTTGGTGATTGCCCATCTCTCTTATTTGTCAAAGTCTCTCCCCAGGGACTTTCTGCCTTTTAGAGAGCCAATAGCTCCTTGCAATTGGATACCATCAGCAAATTTACTTAGAACCCCTTCCAATCCTTTGCCCAAGTCATTCATTAAGACATAGAAGAGCACAGAGCTGAGGATGGAACCCTCTGGAACCCCACTTGTGACAGGTCACCAGTCTGATGGCACCCCAGTTACTAGAAGACTTTTGCTTGACCCATGAGCCAGCTGCTTATCCATCACATGATGTGTTTATCCACCTGTAAGCTGGACATTTTGTCCAGTAGGACACTGGGAGAGACAAAAGACTGAGAGAGTAACAAAAGCCTTGCTGAAATGAAAAATAAAAATAATGTTGTCTGTCTTCCCTTGATCAGCTAGGTGGGTTTCATGAATCCTTGTCATGAAAGGAAGTTAGGTTTGACAGACTTTCCCCTCATGAGAAGCTGTGCTGGCTGTGAGCAGTGACTTCATTGTCCTCCAGGTGTTTTTCAATATGTCCCAGAATAATTTTTCTTATGATTTTACCTGGCACTGAAGTGAGACTGACAGGCCTGGAGTTTCCAGGGTTATTCATCTTGCCCTTTTTGAAAACTCAGACAACATTAGCCAGCTTCCAGTCAGCTGGGACCTCTCCAGATTCCAGGACAGTTCAGAAGTCATAGAGAGAGGCCTTGTGATGACATCAGCCAGCTTTTTGAGGATTCTAATATCAATCATATGAGACCCCATAGACTTGCAGGGATCCAGCTGGAGCAGCAGATTCCACACAAGTTCACGGTCACCTGGGAGCTGATCATTCTCACAGCCACAGTCCTGCAGCTTAGGGAACTGAGACCCTTTAACCCATCACTGGTGTTGAAGATGGAGGCAAAGAAACAATTAAGCATCTCTTTCTTGTCTATTTCCCTGCTTGTGATGTGACTCAACTCATCCTGTAAAACGCTTTGACCTGACAAATTTTCTCCCTCCTGTGGCAAGCAGCATCTCTGTTGTCTTCCCATGTCACCTGACCTTCCTTGCACAGGGCATACACCTTCCTTTACCACCTTAATTTCGAGAGATCCCTGTTCAGCCAAGCTTGCCTTCTGCCTTCTCTGCTTAACTTCCAACACTAAGTACTTGCCTGCTCAGGTGCCCTTCAGAGGTGATGTTTAAAAAGCAGAATTTACATTCTGTTGGTCTCAGCTGAAACGAATCCTTTCTTCCCTCACACTGCAAGGTGTGGAAATGGGTACAGACAGAATGCTCCAAGCATGCACTTGATGGAGAGCCGGGAGTCAGCTCGTGCCTGTGTAAATCCTTTCTCAGGAAGGAGCAGCTAATGGAACCATGAGGGCCCTCTGTCCAGCTCTGTAACAAGCCAAACCAGCCCAAACTACTTTATGCAGAACGTGATGATGTGACCAGATTACATAACCAAGGTCTAAACCAACACCATGCTTGGAGGGTAAAAGTGCTGGGATGAACAAAGGCGAGGGGCTCAGCAATCACCAGGGCTCCCAAAAGACCCCCAAGAGCACCCTCTGAAACTGGGCAGATGCCAGTGGCTTATGAAGATGTACATCCCTGGCTTAGAGGTACTTGTATCATCTGCTGCCAAGCATGAACTGTAATCAAGAAATGCCTCCTCTGTGATACTACATTTGTGTTAAGGAGTTGTACTCCCGAGTTTTGGCAGCACCTGAAGAAGCACTGTGTGGAAAGAACTGTGTCTCTATTGGTAACAAATGCTGATCACTGTCTGCTGTGTCCAGGCTTAGCAAACTCTATTGTGGTGACAGAACATGTTTCTGCTATGGGGTTTTGCTCATCTGAGCCTAGCACATGGACTGAGAGCTGCAAATACAGCCCAGGCCGACACAGTTTTCAGTCCAATGTTGGGGAGTTGTACATTCAGTTTTGTTGAAGCACCAACTCAAACAATTTGTTCAGCTTCTGCCAGGAAGGAGCTCCTGTTTTCTCCACAGTTTTGCCAACATTTTGAGCTGTTTCTGTCGTGTGTTATGGCAGTGCCTGTGTGCCCTGATCCTAGACTTTTTTCAGTCCTCAAGGACAAATAGGAAAAAAGTCCCTGTGTTGTGACCTGAAGAGTTTGTGCTCTCTTTAGTGTGGTAAAGAAAACTGCCTTAGATTTGAAAATAGAAAGAAAAGGATTTCCGTTAATTAGAGGCATACCCACTGCAAAGCTGGCTCCTTGAGCTCAAGTAATTTCTAGTTACAGAATTCCTCAAAAGGAAGGGTTATTTAGTTATAGAAGCCCTCAAAAGGTCAGTGTCCTGCATGTCATAGTGCATAGTTTAGCCTACCAGAGCCTTTATGGAAATACAGGAGAGACCCTGACTTCAGGGAGGGCTTTGCATGAATGAATGTCAGGGAGAATCAGAGAAAAACTTTATAACTTAGTGAAAAGGCCAAAGGGCAAGTGAACTCGAGAGCTGGGGGCATGTGGAGCAAGAGATGCTTCATTATATGGCCATGACCTCCCTGCCTGAGGATTTCTTGCATTCCAACTACAAGTTAATCTCCTGCTTGCAGAGGAGGAGGGTTTGTTGGACAAACAGATAACTAACCAACAATATCTCCTTCCTCTTCACCCTTTCTGATATTTCTGGATGTTACTTATTTGAATGCTTCTTGCTGAACCAACAGGTAGCAAAGTTGAAATCCAAAACATAGAAAAGCTGTTCCTCTCATCTCAGCTTATTCACATATCATTCAAACCTTCATCATCTTTCTTAACACTACATCAGACAACAGAATGGCAAAGCAATTTTTTGTTTCTGGAGAGATAAACATACCTTGACATCTGTTTTGAATTCAGATACTGTTGTTATTATGCAGGTTTCTTAGCTGTTTCTTTATGTGTCCAATTTAATATAATATAAATAGTAGAAGTCTTAAAAAATATGAGTTCAGTGGTTTAGAACTGCATTGCTGCTTCTGCTTCAGGCTGAGATTAGGAACAGAGGACTTGAAGGGACAGCTTCTGACTTCTTCAACTCTTGTGTGATTTGATTAACAACAGCAGGAGTGTGCAATGAAAATTGGGACAGAGTTTTCTAAGAAGAGATTTGGGAGTCGCGCAAGGTGAAGAAAAGTCTATAAAAAGCTATTTCACAGATCCTTGGATTTTTATGATGCAGCTGAGTATTTCCTGGAAGTTCCTGATTTAAGGTAATAAGGCTCACTGCCAATCTGTCTAGAAGGGAGGAAATGGTTGTCCTCAGCATTTGCTCTCGGAGAGCAACACCTCAGACTCCCACAAGCAGCCTCCAGCCCACAACCATCTTTTAAAAAGATGTTTTGTAAAAGAAGGGGAGCAAACAAGTTTGAATCCTCATTTTCTTCTATGGCTTCCATGGGGCTGATGGAAGAACAATATGTGCTCCCTGTCCACGCACTTCAGGCATCCCCAGACTTCCCCCAGGTTTCATTCCTTTCCCTCCCACCCACCCTCCTGGGAAATAGGAACCCCTTGTGAACTTACTCATCACAATCCAAAAGAGAGAAACTAGAAAAACCTCTGGAATCCAATCAGGTCTGATTTTAAAGCCCAAGCTTATCATGGTTATTTGAGAAAGTTTCCTCTGAAATGGGTAGTGACCACAGAAATCAGGTCATTACTCTGGAGGAGAAGAGCTACTTTTTGCCTTATGATCTCTGAGAATATAAAGTGATGCAGATATCGGCAAACTGACAATCAAAGGGCAAAAACCAAAGGA
The DNA here is from genome assembly GCA_013398175.1 of Climacteris rufus. Lineage (NCBI taxonomy): Eukaryota > Metazoa > Chordata > Aves > Passeriformes > Climacteridae > Climacteris > Climacteris rufus. Next base: position 988,300 of record VZRZ01006029.1, on the reverse strand, counting down.
AGTCTCTCTGCTGAGACATGGGATGGCACATTATGTACTAGCGAAGAGAAAACTGTGAAGGCAGCACATGGTGATGTACAGACAGACAGAGGCTCTCCATGGTGCAGAGTTCTGTGCCTGCACATCCATTGCAGGACACAATTGATGCCAGAATTGATTCCCAAAAAGCGTTCCAAAAATGGTGTGCGGGAAGAAAGTGCATTTGTTTTGAGCAGAATATGACCTGGGAAAACACAAGTTAGAGTTGTTGGTAAATACAAAAACCTCACAAAATTCAGCCATGCGTCATCCTGGCCTGCCTATAACCAGGACAGCTGCTTGGTGCAAAGTACAGGGCAGTGGCTTGAATTTACAAGACAGTGTCGGAAGGGAATGTAAGAGGAATTGCACCACAGCTGCCAGTTCTGTCTCCTCTACTATCCAAATGTCAGGAGTCTCCAGAAAAACACAAACAATGACAGAATTGGCAAGGATGGCCTGATGACACATTTTGGTTCTATGTACTTGAGGCGAAATGAAGCCATCCAACATTTTGGCACACAAAGCATGACTCCAAAAGGCTGCATCAGATGACTCCAGTATGCAATCAGCTTCCTCAGGATGAAAAGGCAGCATCTGTGACTCTTTGTAGCCCTCAAGCCTCAACAAGGTAAAACAGGATCTGAACAAAACACATTCCTCAGAAAGCCATATAGTAGGGCACATCCGTGGCTTTTTTGTGTGGCATACACTGTTGCCTTGCAAATCTCACAGCCAATGCCTGTAGCATTTTAGGATCCGATCAAGTCATCCTGTGGGAGGCAGTGAAGTGCTGGGCCTGGACAACAGGCCTGAGCCAGAGTTGAGTTACAGATGAATCCTGTACATCATGTAATTAATATGGTCTCTGTTAGTCATTTAACAATAGAATCTTGTACACAGACTCACCAGACTGCTTATGCTAGCTGTTTGAAAGCCAAACTGCCTGCTTTAGGAACTTTTGGATGATCTTGTGAGATGGTCTGAAAGACATGCTGTTAAATGCATCATTTTAAAAAAACTTCCCAGTGACATCTGACATCACCAGATACTTGTTTGTAAGACACACCCCTTTGCCCCCAACTGTAGCCTGCACTCTGCCCAGCCCCTGGTCCCAGCTGATTTGGAAGAGTGTTATAAAAGCTGGACACCTGTGGCAGCACGGATTTGGAGAACTTTCCTAGCAACTGGGAGGTCCTACACAGTGCGTTCACTCCTAGATGAGCTCTCCAAAGTGACCTTTGTGACATGGTGCCCATAATGCCAAGGCCACTGTATTGCAGGGCCCTGCCCTGACGACAGGGGTATTGAAGGATTAGAGAGCCCTGGGGGCCCCAGTCTTAGGAGAGCAGGACATCCCTCCCACAGGAGACTGCAGCTCCCCAGGGCAATGCTGACAAGTCTGTGGCAGAGGATGCCAAAGGCAACAAAGAAGAAGGAGGTGCAGCTGGCAGCACAGCTGGCACAGGCACATGGCATGACTGCATTAGCTTCCCTGAGCAGGGATGCAGATGCAGGGACAGGCCACCAGCAACAAACAGCACAACAGGTCCCAGCATGGTTGTCAGTCCACATTGAGTGTCCCCCCAGCAGCAGGTGGCTGTGGGGGCACAAGAAGAACAGGCCTGTTGTGAAGCAGGTCACTGTGTCCTTCAAGAGGAGGCCTCCAGAGGAGCTGGATGGGAGCTGCCTGGCCCACAGCATGGGCATACAGGCTCCACTCTGGAAAGCCACCCTGCCGCAGCAGCAGGATGGCCTGGAGGACAGGGAGCTCCAGCAGCTGGAGAGCCAAGGACAGGGCTTCTCCCTGAGTTGCGCCAGGGGGCTCAATGACACACCTGGGCAGGGGAGTGCCAGGGATGGAACAGGATGGCCTGAGACAGGACAGGACAGGGGCACAAGCCTCTCATGGGTGACTGGCTGCACCACACCGCAGCAGCCCCTCGTGATAAGGAGGAAGTTCACGAAAGGCACCATGAACAATCTGGTGATACTGGAGCAGCTGGGAGCCCAAGCTCCAACCAGGGAGCCAGTGGCCTTGACCGGGGAGGAGCAGGAGCACAAAGATGCCATTGATGCAGAGCTATCTGAGGAAGAGGAGTGGGAAGATGCCTTTGATGCAGAACTCTCTGAGGAAGAGGAGTGGGAATATACCACAGATATAGAGCTGTCAGAGAAAGAGGAATGGGAAGATGCCATTGACACTGAGTTGTCTGAGGAGGAGGAATGGGAAGATGCAATAGACACAGAGCTGTCCCAAGGGGCAGATGCCGTTGAGTCAACTCCTGCCCATCCCCAGGCCAATTCCTTGGGCCTAGAGAACAACAAAGACTCCCACACGAGTCCCAAGGAGGGTCCCAGTTGCCCCACTAGTGTGGGCAGAGAGTCTGCAGGAGAGGCAGCTGACAAACTGCCGAGAGCATCTCCTGCCCTAGTGTATTCAACAGAAGCCCAGCTGGCTGATTCTGCTCTGGTTGTAGCTCCCAAGGAAGAGAAGCGCCACATACCTCTCAAACATGAGGAGGCAAAGACACCAGCTTCTTCTGCACTTGTGGAGGCAGCAACGGCAGCAGGAGCAGAGAACCAGGCACCTGCTCTGCATGGCCCCCCAGCTGATGACTTGCCTCTGCTGGACACAGCCCAGTGTATCAGGTGTGAAGTGCTGCACAAGGCTGTGCTTGTGGTCCAGGGACCTGTGCAGCCTACAGTGAGACAGCAGGATCTGGAACATAGTAGGGATGTGTCATCAGAAGGAACACCCACTGCAGCAGAGGCAGAGAGCCAAGCATATGCCCCACACACCTCCACAGCTTATGCTCCAGTTCTTCTGAACGCAGCTGACTACATCAGGACTGATGTGCTTAAGAAGGCCTTGCTTGTGGTCCAGGGACCTGCGCAGCATTCAGAAGAAGAGTGGGAGAAGGAAGGAAGCACAGATGAGGCAATGGCAGCAACAGTCAAAGCAGCAGGGGCAGAGAGCTTGGCACATGCCCCACACATTCCTACAGTCAGTGCTCTGGTACTGCTGAACACAGCTGACTACATCAGGACTGATGTGGTTAAGAAAGCCTTGCCTATGTTCCAGGAACCTGCCCAGCAGCCAGAAGAAAAGTGGGAGCAGGAAGGAAACAGGGACAAGGCAATGGCAGCAACATCCAATGCAGCAGGAGCAGAGAGGCCGGAACATGCCCTGCACAGCACCACAATCAATGACTTGCCTCTGCTTGACACTTCTGAGTAAATCAGGAGTGAGTTTGTGCACAAGGCTGTTATTGTGATGCAGGGACCTCCGGAGCAGGCTCAAGAACAGAGGGACCTGCAACAGGGCTCAGACTAGGTGATGAGAGCTATAGACCTATGTAGGATTTGATTCAGACCCATTTGGAGGCTAATAAAAGTTTTAAATTTTCCAACAGTTCCTCTGTGCCTCATTTTGCTTCCTCTGCCCCTCCTTGTCTTCACAGCTGCCCACGGTGCTGCCAAGAGGTCTTAATGCTGCTCATGTTCAACTCCTGCCAGATGAAGTGGTTATAGTTCAATTCTATAGCTCAAAATGTCCTTCTTACCTGGGTTTAGGAGGAAGGAAAGGAGACATTACTCCCACTGCTAGCACTGAGATCCCACAGTATATAGCAGGGATGTAGCCAACCTACAAACAAGCCCTTCTGCCCTCCCCAGCACATGAAGAGCCTCTCTGCGTATGAATCCTTGAACCTTTGTCTCTCTGGCTGTCCTCAGCACTTGCTCCTGGGGAGCAACACCTCAGACTCCCAGTAGCAGAATCCAGCCCACATCTCTTTTGAAAGGGAGATATCTTCTAAAAGAAAGGGAGCAAACAAGTTTGAATCCTCATTTTCTTGGGGCTGATGGGGAAAAAATATGTGCTCCCTGTCCCCGCACTTCAGGCATCCCCAGACTTCCCCCAGGTTTCATTCCTTTCCCTCCCACCCACCCTCCTGGGAAACAGGAACTCCTTGTGAAATTACTCATCACAATCCAAAAGAGAGAAACTAGAAAAACCTCTGGAATCCAATCAGGTCTGATTTTAAAGCGCAAGCTTATCATGATTATTTGAGAAAGTTCCTGCTGAGTATGTAGTGACCACAGAAATCAGGTCATTACTCTGGAGGAGAAGAGCTACCTTTTGCCTTATGATCTCTGAGAATATAAAGTGATGGAGAAGTCTCAGCTGAGCACCCCTCATTGCTTGACAATCTACAGGTATCTGGCATCAATACTCTCCTAAAAGCCTTCTTGATTCTCCGCTCTTCACATTCCACCTGCCTTTGTCTTCAGGAAAACTCTAACTGAAGGATTAGAAAACAAGGAAAATGAATCACAACATCAAGACATGTCTGCGTGGAGAGTTCAGAACTCTGCCATTTAGGAAATGCTGCCAGAGCCACTGGCATGTGCAAAGATCCCAAAGACAGGACTGAATTCATCACAATGCAGAGTCTCACCAGGCTTTCTTTACCTGGCTTTTTCCCTCTCTAGGGCCTCACTCCCATCATGGTGAGCTTTGTGGGCAATTTCTTTCCAGGACTCTCTAGAGGCTGCCAGCCAAGATGTCAGCTCTCAACTCCAGCTCTCAAGTTCAACAGAACAAAGTAGTCAGAGGCTACAGCCTGTCACTGTCAGCCACATCAGAGATTATGAGGAAAGGCAAAGGACAACCTTCCATTTTTCCCTGTCCTCAGAGGACCAGATCCACAATGGATACGGACAACTTGCTTCAAAACGCAGGTGGGTCACCAAGGGCATCTGAAAAAGCACCTTAAGAGCAATGCTAGTAGGAAGAGACCAGCAGAAATCCATGCTGATGGTTATGTCCAGTGGGCCGATGGATATCGGCATTTGGAAACTGCTACTGCCAAAAACCCTTGGATATTGGCCCTGAACCCACCAGTATACACCTGTATAAACCAGCAGTTTGCTTCTTCACAGTGAAGAGGGCACAAACTCTTCAGGTCACAACACAGGGACTTTTTTCCTATTTGTCCTTGAGGACTGAAAAAAGTCTAGGATCAGGGCACACAGGCACTGCCATAACACATGACAGAAACAGCTCAAAATGTTGGCAAAACTGTGGAGAAAACAGGAGCTCCTTCCTGGCAGAAGCTGAACAAATTGTTTGAGTTGGTGCTTCAACAAAACTGAATGTACAACTCCCCAACATTGGACTGAAAACTGTGTCGGCCTGGGCTGTATTTGCAGCTCTCAGTCCATGTGCTAGGCTCAGATGAGCAAAACCCCATAGCAGAAACATGTTCTGTCACCACAATAGAGTTTGCTAAGCCTGGACACAGCAGACAGTGATCAGCATTTGTTACCAATAGAGACACAGTTCTTTCCACACAGTGCTTCTTCAGGTGCTGCCAAAACTCGGGAGTACAACTCCTTAACACAAATGTAGTATCACAGAGGAGGCATTTCTTGATTACAGTTCATGCTTGGCAGCAGATGATACAAGTCCCACACAACAAATGAAGCAGTGGAGGTGAGCTGAGTCAGGTGAACAGCTACAATGAGTGAAAAAAAACCCAAAGGTTTGTTAACAACAGTATGCCCACAAGGCAAGGAAAAAAAGTAAATAACCTCTAAACAACGAACTGTCAGAACTCACCCCCCACCACATACACACTCAGAGGAACAAAGACCCAAAAAATGCTCTGAGAGTGGGGCATGTGTTGGAGAAATACCCCTTCCCAATACACGGTATGAGGTGGTGCTGGCTTTCACTCTGAGGAAAGTGTAGCTTCCATGGAGGAGTTCCAGCAGCAGGCGAAAACCTAGTGGCCCTCTGGTGTCAACCTTCTCTCCACAGCAGTCACAGCAGATGAAGCAGCTGGGCTGGAGCCGCTTGGTGTGCTATCTCTCCCGTCTCGGCTCCCCGAGGCTTGGGGCTGGAACAGGGCAGCCCCGCTCCCACCAGTCTTGCTCTTCCGGCCTCAGACCAGCACCTGTTCAGTGCACCTCAAGGCAGCTACTGCAAAAATTGCTACTGCAACTTCTCCAAGCCAGGGAAGGGAAAAGCTTTTTGCCTGGGCCAAAGAAAACCTAGCTTGCCAAGCAAATCCAAACTGCACAGTGCCACGGAATGCCTGGGTCATGAGGCTTCAAAAATGCCCAGCAAAAAGCTCAAAGCTCGCCCCCCTCACCAATCCTGCACACACTGGGTCCCGGGCCTAAAGATACAGGCACCATTTTTGGGCATAAAGCAGAGGATAATGGGATAGACTATCATCATAAAGCACTCTAAGACACCCATCAATACCACAGACACATCAAAAGAGACACATGAATAAATCTTATTTATCATTAGGTATGGAAAAAGGGGCTTCTGTGAGGGCTGGATGCAAACAGAGCCTTGAGTCTTGGGACTGCCTCTCTAGATATTGGAGAAAAAACATTAATTTGCCTTTTGAATCATATGCTGAAAGGAAGCTTTTGTGTTTCAGAGAAGGTGAGGATGTTGAGAAGAATGCCACCTTTTTGGGAGGACGGAAGTGTGTTGCTAGCACCTGAGAAATTGTGCACATGCTTTTGTGCTGGCTCATGTGGGAAGTGTCATAAGGGAAATGGCTTCCTCCATGCACCAGCACGTTTATCACCTGAGTTTCATCTATTCATAATACATTCTTAGGTTCCTATAGAAAGAGAGAGAAGGCAAAGGTGATGTAGTGATGAATTTTGCATTACATTGTGGATAAATTATACATGAAAGCTCAAACTTCAGTTCAAACTTCAAATGTCTGGTTTCTTCACTTGCTTGAAATACTGTTCTGGAGATGGAAGTCAAGAAGAGCTTTATGAAAATCCCTGTTGTGATTTATGAGTTTAACTGACAGAAAAAGATACTGAGTTTGCAATGTCTATAGTGAGACGTCTATTTCTTCTGTTAGTTCACAACATTTCCCTACTATATCCTTACTAGAGACCAGGATGCATGCTGTAAACAAAACCAGTAAATATGAAGAGTAAATGCATTATTTGGTCAGAAAGGAGACTGAGCTGGGCTTTGACAAGCTTACCTTGCTTTGAGGATCATTGTCTGCTTCCATGCACTTCAGTAGAAAATCTCCCACACACCCACACATTTAAGTCGTGTAAGACCAATGCGAGAGGCAAGAGTGCAGGAAAAATCTTTTGCAAATAATGGAAGCATGATGAAGAGAAATATCAGGACACTCAGTTGGTCTCTTAGCGAGTGGAACAAAAACAACAAATGAAAGCTTGATCTTTCAGGAAAAAGAGTCTGTTTGGAAAAGGATGCATTCAGCCAAGGATATCACACTCGCTAGGAGAAAGCTATGCACTTAGGGAAGAAAAACTGTCTGCTGAGAATTAGCAGGGCACCAATATCCAGGAAACTGAACGTTGGAAATGAGTGTGCAATTCTCTGAATACTTCCTGAGAGATATGGTGGAGTGGACAGGGGTGTGAATGCACACATCTTTTAGGATGGAGTCTCCTGTGGCTTTGGGAACATGTCAGGTAGTTCCTGGGAAAAAAACATAGAAGCTTGAGGAATGCACTGAAATTTGTTTCTTTCATATCCTGCTAGAAAAAAGTTGTTTTGTTTTTTTTTTTTTTTTTTTCTCTCTGGTTGGTTCTAAGGTGTTTTAAGGCTTGTTTGTTGTCAAAGAATTTCCATTGTCCTGCATCTTAAACAACCCAAAACAAAGATCTCTCGTTCCTTTTGGGAACCTTTTCCTCCCAGTGCAAAGCAGTGGTGCAAGTCCAGTTTCTGCAGACTTCCTAGGTGGTTTAAAACAACCCCAAACATCATGATTCTGGATATGCCTTGCCTTCTACATTTTAGAAGGGGAGAAGTTGTTATTATTGTAGACAATTAAAAACCACAACAAAATATGGGCTCCAGTTTAATTTGAGAATGGAAAGAAAACAGTATTGTAAAGCTTAATGTTTATAGGTAAGAATGTTTTTCCTTTACAGCCTCTTTCTTAAGTCTGAAATGTGTAAGAGAAAGGTCAGAAAGGATATACACATTAGTTCCTGCTTTGTTATTTTCCATATGTGAGGTCAGTAAATTTCAGGGGGTTAGTCTGAGTTTCTGAACAGCTGAGAAGTTTTGAAATCACCTTCCTGAGGTTTTGAAGTATGGTATAACAGTTTGCAAAGAAAAATCAGATTGAGAAGGCTTCCTTCATTGCCTGTTTACTACGAAAGTAAGAGTAGGGTGGTCAGAAATGGGAGGTGAGGGCAATCAAAATAATTTACGGCATCTTCTGAAGCCCATCCATTATGGTAATGATTTAAAACTTCATGAGTTTTTTAATAATCAGCATACCTTTCAACACTACCTCTTCTACACTGCTGATTATCATTGAAATCTTTTGGGAGAGGAAGATTTATTGTTCCAGGGGAATTTTCAATAAATCTTTTAAAAAACACTATTTTTAGTGGAACTTGGTTTTGTAAAGAAAATCAGACAGAAATATATGAATTAAAAAATCCACAGTTGTACTCACAGTGTTATTTCAAACTCTTTTGTAGATCTAAATGTAAGTTTTTCAGCTCTACACAGTGTTTTCTCTCAAAAGCAGCAGTAATTAATCTAATGTTGATCACAAAGCAACTTTCTCACAAAGATTGGATCAGGTTACTAGAACTGAAAAATTCATCATTTGCATTCAAATATGGTTTCTTACCTTCAGTTCAGAAGTGAACTGAAGTTTAAGTGAAGGGTCCTGGAAGATGAGGGATTGGCAGTGAAACAGCAATTTGTTACAGAAATACACCTCATATACATGGATACCATGGCGACGTTCTCAAGGGAAGCTTTGAGTTACTATGTGAAATAGTTAATTTTGAAATAGTTAATTTCAAAATAATTAATCTGAAAGTTTTTGAAGATGCTGAGCCTGTCAGTTGTTCTGTAAATCAGGTTCATCCCGCTGTTTAAACTATTTCTGAAGTCACCTATGGAGGAAAAGCTGGGGTTTGAAAGGTGCAATTTAGGTTCAAACTAGCTTTGAGTGCTGAGCAGTGTTTGGTTCTACTCCAGTAGAGATAGGTCCTGAGTGTTCTCAGTTATGAGTAGTTGGTTAGGAGCACTGTGTTTATTACCTTGCTTTCTTTCAAGGCCTGCAAATCCCAGTCTCTTTTGCAGTTTTCTCCTGCACACTATTCTGTTTCTTCTGAGTAATTTTTTGAGATACCTGACAGCCATTGTACTGACATATACTGCTATATGCTAAGTGTTTGTGGAAAGAAATTTACTTTGAAAATAATAAAGTAAGGTTTTATAATTAATAGTTGTTAATATATAGAAAAAGGAAATAAAATTTTAAAGTTCTTATTAACCTTGCATTTCAAGGAAAGTTCCATATCCCTGCAAGAATCACAGAGATATACCTGATTCAAGACCAGTGAGTTTACTCAAAATTTTTAAGACTGTAGTTGAGCACCTTTCTGGATCAGGGTTTAGCTTAGACAGCAGGACATGTCTTTTCATCTGTCAAGGCAACTTTCTTTATGATCAGCTGTGCAAATTTTCCATGTACATGGAAGTGTCACCTGATGTTCATGACTTTCACAGCGCAACTCATTTGAACCTACATAAAGGGTATGGCTATGGACAGGGTTTGCCTATTAAATGTAATTAATAAACATGTTTACACATGTCCATGAGAGTTTCCATAAAAGATACACTCAAGCATCATAAGGAATCTTATGAATAATTCACAAGTCATACTCAGATCAGAAGTTGTATTATTGGTGATATATGTGCATCATCACCTCACTTCCATATTAGCTCTAAGCTAGTCTGTGGTAATACACTGTAATTCATTAATTGCACCATACAATCCAAAAGTGCCAATTTCTGGAGCTATTTAAATTTCTTGCTAGCAAGAATTCAACTGTTCAGTCCATCAGTCCTGTACTTCATTCAGCAGGGAAAATTGCATCTTATTCCTTGTCTACATAGTATACAATGCATCCCCCACATTTCTACCTTTTCTTATGATTGTGAAATTAATTTAATTGTGGAGAGAAATTACAGGACTTTTCATGAGTTAATGTCTTTTGGAGAAGGTTTAATTCTTACAAAAAATTTCTCAACCTGCCATGTTGAAGACTGAAGTTCAATCTAACAGAATTTTTCCTATAGTTTTTGAAATGAAATAAGCTTGTGTGGAATCCAGATTTGGAAAGAGTATCGTTTAGGGGAAATAGACAATATTTATACACTTCCTTCTGCATAAAACTAACTGCAGGTAACGTTTTGTTGTCTGTCTGGATTTTGAAAGTGCATTAAAGTATTTCCTGCCTATACTTACAATGCCATTTTATTATTTCAAATCTTTGTACAACTTACAAATCTTGAGAAGCACTTTCGTTTCAAATATTGTTATATTTTTTAGATAGTTTTTAGATGTTGTACACAGCCACTAAGCTAAAACATTTCAATCCTATTGACATGATCTTCTCATTCCACATACAGGTGACTTTAATCTGAAAATACCTAGCCTCTTCTCACTAGAGATAAAGATTCTATATTGTTTCTTTGAAAGGTTTATTTTTTCAAATATTTAGCTGCTGCCTATAGTAATAATATAAACCATCAAACACTTATCACAAATATTAATGGAAAATCTGATTCTGTGCTGAGCTGTATTTTATCAGTGACTTGGTAAATGTTAAATGTTGTTTTCTTAACTGTAACCAGGAAAATTAATGTCCACTTCAGAAATTAATTTAGAAGATTTTTCTCCTTCTTTCTTTCAAAGTTTCAGACATTCTTTTTAGTGATTAAACACTGCTATGATACCCGTATGGGCATTTGCTATTTCAAACAGGCTAGAAAAACACAATACACTTATTTTAATTAAAGAGTTAGCTTGACACTTCCTTGAACCTGAGGCCAGAATACGCTAATATACAAACAACCTCCCAGTAATGATTTTAATAATGATTGGTTTTGGTTTTTTGTGTTGTCAAAAAGGTGCAAACACTGTTCACATTCCTAGTGTTTAGCATGTGTGTCCAGCTAATAATTTTGTCTTCTTGTATGACATTCTTGTGCACAAAATCAGACTACCAAAGTCAGTGGAAAATTTGCTTGTACAAAACTGGAGAATGGCACCTCCTTTTTTTGTGCTTGACTGGAAATAGAAAGCTAATGAAATTTGACAGCAGTATAATGGAAGTGTAAAAATTGGGGGAAAAACCACATTTTTTTGTTATTGGTAGACCTAATGGACTGATGGGTTACCTTTGCCCTTGGAGAATCTAAAACACACAGAACTCTTAAAGAACTGTCATGGTTCTCCCTACAAGTAGTTGTGTTTCAGGTGATTAATTCTTCCAGACGGGGACTTACAGAATTATAGACTCATAGAGTGTTCAGGAGTTGGAATGGACCTTAGAGATCATCTACTCCCAACCTCCCACTACACCAGGTTGTTCAAAGCTTTATCCAACTTGGCCTTGAACACTGCCAGGGTTGGCATACCTCCCTGGACAAGTTGTCCCTGCACAACTTTTTCCAGTGTCTCATCACCCTTACAGGGAATATTTTCTTTGTGATATCCAGCCTAAATTTCCCTTCTTTCAATTTGCACCCAATACTCCCTGTCCTATCACTACAGTTCCTGACAAAAAGTGCCTCTCCCGCTTCCCTGTGGCCCCCTGCAGGTACTGGAAGGTTGCTATGAGGTCTCCACAAAATCTTCCCTTCTCCAGGTTTAGCAGCCCCAAACTTCTCAGCCTGTCTTCATTAGGTAGGTACTCTAGTCCTCTTACCTACTTTGTGGCCTCCTCTGGACTTGCTCTAACAGGTCCATGTTCTTCTTATGTTGGGGACACCAGAACTGAACTCCAGGTAAGGTCTCACCAGAGCAGAGTAGAGGGGGAGAATCATCTCCCTCAGCCTGCCAGGCATGCTCCTTTGGGTGCAGCCCAGAATATATTTGTCTTTCTGGGCTACGAGCGCTCACTGCTGTCTCATGGTGAGGTTTTCATCAACCATGACCCCCAAGTCCTTCTCTGCCAACCTGCTCTAAATCACTTCTCCTCCCAGCCCTGTGTTTGTGCCTGGGATTACCACACTACAGGTGCAGGACTTTGCACTTGGCCTTGTTTAACTTCACGAGATTTGCAGAGTCACACCTCTCAAGCCTGCCCAAGTCCTTCTGGATGGCATCCCTTCCCTCCAGTATGTTGACCACAGCACACAGCTTGGTGTCATCAGTTACTTTGTGGAGTGTGCCCTCATGCCACTGTCCATGTCACCGACAAACATGCTGAATTAACCTTATCCCTACCTTCCCAGACAATTTCTCTGTATTCCCTACAGGCCATATGTCTTCATTTCCACCTCCTGAAAGCTGCTTCTTTTAATTCTGAGTTTGCTCAGTGACTTGTTATCCATCCATGGGAGGCCTCCTGGCATTTTTGCCCAATTTCCTCCTTGTCAGGAAGTATTGCTCCCAAGCTTGGAGGAAGTCATCCTTGAAATTCAGCCAGCATTCTTGGGTCCCTCTGCCCTCCAAGACTCTATCTCAGGGGGTTCTACCGAGTAGATCCTTGAAGAGACCAAAGTGTGCACACCTCACGTTCAGGGCAGTGAGTTTGCTGTGTGCCCTCCTAACTGCCCTGAGGATCTCCAGCTCCACCACCTAAAAGTCACTGCAGCCAAGGCTGCCTTGGAGCTGCGTTCCGTACCAGCTCCTTCCTGTTGGGAGTTCATATGGCACCTCTCCATGTTGCCTTCTCAATTGCTTGTGTAAGGAAGTTGTGGTTGACCTGTTCAAGGAACCTCCTGGATTGCCTGTGCCTTGCCGTGTTGTCCCTCCAACTGGTGTGGGGTTGGTTGAAGTCCCCAATGAGGTTCAGGGCTTGTGAGCATGTGGCCACTCTTACCTGTCTACAGAGGGCTTCACCCACACCATCCTCCTGACTGGGTGGTGTGTAGCAGATCCCCACTCTAACAACTCCTGTCCCTCCCCTCAGACTTCACTCACAAGGTCTGTGCTGGCTCCGCATCCTTCACCAGGCAGAGTTCCATACTCTCCAGCTGGTCGTTGACATAGACGGCTACACTCTGTCCTCATCTCTCTAGCTTGTCTTTCCAGAAAAGCCTAAAACCTCCCATTCCAACGCTTGGGTCATAGGAACCATCCTACCATGTCTCTGTAATTCCAGTGATATCATACCCACACAGACATGTGCACATCTCTAGTTCCTCCTGCTTGTTCCCCATACTACATGCATTTGTGTGCATTTGGCATCTGAGCCAGGCCCTGCATAAAGCTGTCTTGCTGTCTGGAATATCTGGAATGCCTTTGCACTGCTCCAGGCATCTATTGTAGATGTTGGCATCTGACTGGCAGGATTAGGATGGATAGGTGCCCTTCCCTGACAAACCTTGATCTGTGTTACACGTATTTGCTACTGTGCAAACAACATGCCATAGTCTAATAGATCTGCTTTAATTAACACCATTAAGCACATGAGTAGCTCCCCCGAAATCTGTGAAAATACTCTCTGCTTTTAAACTTAAAAACATGCTTCATTACTTCTTAAAATAGTTACTTTAATAAATGAATTGCTTTTAAAGCTCTGTTTGTCAGGAATACAAAGAACACTGATGGTCCCCTTTAAATGGATTGTGTAGCACTACTATGTGGAAGAGACAGGGGAAACAGTCAGGCTGAAAATGCAGCCAAAGACAAAACATTCCTCCGCTGATGCGTGGAGCTAGCTGAAGGTATTCAGCACCTCACAAGATCAGGCCTTGTATGATTAAATTGCTGTACAAACCCATGGTAATAGATCCTTAAATAATAAAGTGAAAGGGCAGATAGGAAAGTTGGGTGGGAATAAAACCCTCTCAGTGTGTTAGAAAGGTTATTGTTCGAGTTCCCAGTATTTAGCAGTTGGGTTCGCAGTGCGGCGACCGAATCCAGCAGCACTGTTGTTCTGGCCAGTGATTCAGTGGGAATGTCAACCTGAGCAACAACACTGTGGTATGTACCACTCAGGTCAGACACGTCTCTGATTTCTGACCACTTTTTCTCTTGGGTGGTGTTTATTTTCTTCCCAGAAAATATGGTAATGTTTGGATTTATTCAATCTTGTGGTAGTCTTGTACTGTGTATTCTAATGTCTGATGTCGAACCTGACCCACACCCTATCCCTCATGTAAATAACTCGCTTAGACCTAAGCCCTAAACCCTCTTCTTCAGTCTGACTGAGCTGGACTGAAGGAACACTGTATGTTCTCACATTGAGTGGAGCACAGAACTAATGTTCTTTGACCTTGAAGCAGTGCTTGCCGTAGTGCATAGCATGGTCTCTGTTTAGAGGGTGCACACACGCAGCTTGTCTCCTGTTTCGTCCTTTCTGGGGATCCACAAGGAGGAGCAGCTGATGTGCCAGTGACCAGAGGGTCCTTGGGGCATGTGGAGCTTGGTCTTCTCTCCTGTTCTGCACCACCGTGTTGTGCATGTCAGCAGTGGTACCATTCACCTGTTTGTGGTATGTTTTTAATGTGTGGTCTCATGAGACAGCAGAAAGTCCATGTGATGCTTCCTTTCATCTCTGTAGATTGATGCTCACCTCTGTTTGATAGGTCTGGGTTTTAAAACTGTTAGAAGAGTCCTTAATCATGGATAGCCGTGGGCAGACTGCTCCATCTGGGAGTTCAGCAAAAAATTAGGAAACAAAGGAGTTGGTTGAAACAATATACAGAAAATTTATTTGTCTCCTGTCAGAAATAGAAACTTTGTAGAGGGGATGTATGATAGTTAAAACAGTTTGGGTTCTTAAAGTGAAGGATATTTTTTTCCCCACAGAAATGTAGGAACAACCTCTCTCACAGGTGGCAGATAAAGCAAAATGCATTACAACCATTTTGCGAGTAAACATTTACCCATATTATAAAGTATAACTTTTACTAGACCGTAAGTATTGTATTTTGAAGGCACAGAGGCAAAGGTGGTGATACTATTTATATTTCTGTGGTGATGCCTGGAATCCCCACACGTAATTTAAGGCCTTTTGGTCTGGACACAATAAATGTACACAATATAAAGATGATTTCTCTCTTTAAATAATTACCTCCTTACCAGCTTTATAGCAACAACATTCCGTCAGAAGGCCACCAGATTTGTATGCTTGTTCTGCCTGTATCTGCATGTTAAATGGTGGTGACTTTCTGAAAAACCATGATGAATACCATTCATCTAACACACAGTTATCACATTCATAGTATTCAGATATATTAGCAATCAACATTATTAACTCCCAGTTTATTGTGAGTCATCTATTTCTTGTGGATTTTACCTTAAAACTAAAACTATTCTTGCAATTCTTTATGAAAAGTTGATGCATGCATATCTTTATGGTTCATAGTGATCCTTTCGAAAGCATACTTAAACAAGTAATGTAACAATCTGAATGATTTAATCAGAAGGAGTGAGGCAAATAAAAATGCCTAATGTTGTATCAGACGCTGAATGACAACTTAGCCTAAAGGTTTTGGGCAAATAGCATGAGAGTCAGTAGTATTGACATGAAATATGCAGCACATTAAAAGGTATGCTTATGCAGATTTTGGTCTGATGTTTAGCAAGATCTGATAAGTGAATCTCTTTCACTGCTGGCAATAAATAAGAAATACGGAAAACTTAGATGTGAAACAGGTGCCACTATTTTGGTTTTTGTGCTCAGAACAAGATTGCAGAGCCTGGTATAATCTGTCATCAGCCTAGTGACTTCAGGTGACCACTCATAAGGACTGGCATTGGCCTTGTTGGTTTGCTTTAATGTTGTCTATAGGTGAATCATCTTCTGAATATTACCTGTTCCATAAGAAAACCATTTTTATAATGACCAATTTTAGCCATTCATTCAAAGACCAATGTTCATCTGTTAAATGTCCTCAAATATGTATAAAGGTACATCTTGAACATTTTAGTCCATCTGCTTGGAAGCAGGTGTCTGGTGAAAAAAACCCGAACCAAACCATTAAGAAAAAAACCCCAACCAAACCATTAAAACACCCACTGAAAAAAAAAAATTGTATATTCTACTAGATTTCTTAAAAATTTAAACCACGTCAGAGTGACGTCAGTATTCTCTTTGTTTGGAGTGCCTTTTCTTGTAAGATAACAACCATCTTCTAATTCTGTTTGATAAAATAATATGCACTGAAATGGTATATTTTTAGTCACATAGCTCTTTAAATAAAGTGAAAACTTCAATTAACAGTCAGGTTCTTTATACTTGCAACCTAAATTTGGACATGCTATTTGGAAGCACTGGAATTTGCCTCCAGTATAAACATATGAAAAGCCTGATTCCTGACATTTACTGTTTCATACTTCTAAACATTTAAAACACATGGTCAGATGGCAAATTGAGGGGCGTGGGAGGGAAATGAAGACCTTTTTTTGCTGGTTTTTAATTTTATTTTCTGTTGAAATGACTGTTCAGTGAGGGAATGGTGCCTGGTTTCATTGCAAAGGAAAGGTAAGTCACAGCCAAAATGTGCCAAGGTCTCATTTGCTGGGTGAACTTGCAAAGGCAACAGCGATGGTTTGATTTTACAATCTCAACCCATCTTGAAGCTTCCAATATTCTTTGGTTCCCATTTCTTTTCCAAAGCTTCTCAATTCTGTCATGTAGGGCCAGCACCTGCTTTCCTCACAGTGAAACAGCCTACTGCCACACTGCCTGTATTCAGGGGGAAAGCTGCATCCTCTGTAGGATAGCCATCTACAGCACAGGATCTTTGTCTGAAATAATCACTTCAGACTCATTTTCTCACCAGCTTCAGATGCTGATTTACCTCACCCTGAGTTACACACCAGGAATGAAGTGCCTAGAAGTACCAACACTTCTATGTCTTGTAAAAGGCACCTTGGGCAACAAGACCGGAGTTGGTGGCATAACCCTGCGGTGTCTAAATTGATGTGAGAAGAGTCCCTTCATGACCAATGTAACCAGGCCCTCCATCCTCATTTTGAAGGTAGGTGTGGATCTGCTTCAGCAATTTGACCCAAAAATTAAAAATCAGCCTCAAGCTTAAGATATGAAAAAACAAGACTAAAAGCTGTTATGAAAAAACAAGACTAAAAGTTGTTATGAAAAAACAAGACTAAAAGCTGTTGCCCCTGAACTTCCACAGTGATTTTTTTTTAAGCTCTCCAATGAAGGAGGAAGAAACCGTCTCCTAGTACAACTAATGACTCTTTCAAAAAGCAGTAAATTATGATAGGGATAGAAGGGGAAAACTCTGGAACTAGTAAAATGTCTTTTGGCTCCCTTCTTTCTATCTGTGTAAATTACATTTTGCCAAGCACAGTGTTACTGAGCCTTGTATGATTTGGATGCCTGAATCAGTGTACTTAAAGCTGCCTCGAGTATTTCCACACTGTGCTGGAGTCTGGAGTACCACCCTAAACATGCAGCTGGGCAAGGTGGAGAGGAGTCACACTATGGTTTATGGCTTAAGTCTCTGTTATTTTTGCAGGCTGACTTCGTGTGTGCAATGTTAAAAGCCCTTAGTGACACCAGCTTGAACTCCTGAGGCTAAAGTTTGATTAGCTAACTTGCAGGTTTCCTTTATAGAGAAATGTATTTTCCATTTTCATAACTGTGGGCTTAGAAGTTGTTTGAAAGGTAACTTGCACAGATGCATCTTGTAATATATTTTCTTTTCCAGCATGACAGTTCAGTGGAGGTAGAGGGTTATAAGACATGACAAATGCCAAATTTGCAAATTCCAGAAAGAGCAAAAGGCACTATTTGACCTTAAGAGACTTGGCAAGTACCTGGGGGCAAATATCAGGAATGTGCTCACAAATATATATGTCCAACATTTCCAGAAAAAAAATAATTTGTTTTATTGTTTGGATTTGTTTTTATTTTCAAATGAAATTTGCATTTTAACCTCAGAGGAAAAAAATCACAGTATAGTTTGCAGAAGGGGAGTTCTGGATAAGGCAAGTGAAACAGAGCAAAGTCCATTAAGTTTATCAGCTAGCACAAATGTTTAAAAACAATTTCCTGCAAGATTTTATTTAAACAATTTATGCCATTTGACTAATCCAGCACTATATTGTTTCAGTTTTATCCAAAGTATGTTAAAACTGAGGAAAGATCTTGAGGGCAGAAGTACTGCAGAAGTTTTTGAAAAAGAGCATCTTAAAGAAGTAATTTTACAAAGTGTTTAAGAACACAGATTATTTTTTTAGTTCTGTTGTTATGTTCTTGGAAAGATTCTGTGCTCCTCTTGTTCTATTGATGCAATAAATGCATTTCTGCAGGAGAAAAGAAAGAATTATATACAGAAGAAATTTATTTCTCAAGATACAGTTCTATCTTGAAATTGCAAATCTTTTTTAGAAAATTGATGACTTTGAAGCAGTGAAAAAGATAATTTTTCTCAGAAATAACAAGAGTCTAAAGAAATATCTGTGAAAAATATTTTAGTAGATTTGGTAAAAAAGTGTTTCTGCCATTCAAAGGCAGGTAGCAAAAACTCCACAACTTTTGTATCTTCTGTTCATTGAAACCAGAAGCAAGTGAAAAAGATGCATCTCACTGAACTTCATCTTTCTGGAGTGCTGTCCCATATTGTGACAGGCTTATTTAGTTTTATGGGGCATCTTGCTAGGATGTCTTTATGATACCCTATCTCAGACTTTTTAAAGTGTGCCTGCTTAAGTGAAAGAATGCATTGTTTTTTTTCCAGTCATCTAAACACAACTTATTTTCAAATCTTTTTTTCAAAATGTGGCTTAGTGAGGAAGTTCTTTTATATCCCAGTTAATTAATCTCTGTGCAGAAACTGTTTTGTGTGAACTTTAATGAACACTTTTCCAAGTGCACTGAAAATGGTTGTTTAATCATTTGGATCCTGGAGGCTGCGGAACTCGGGCAAAAGATAAAAAGAAGGTTGGCCATAATACTCCTCACCTATTTGGACCTCTATCTATATTAAATTGTCATACTTCTTTTAATTGCTGAAATACTGGTAAACAGGAGATGGGTGGTGGACTCTTCTAAAAAAGAACAAAAAAAAGTAGGAAAAATGGGATGGTAGCAATTTGTTGTCACATTAAGGTGCTTGTGTGTTTCTTCTCTGCTTCATTTCACTAAAAACTAGTTTTAAAGGGAATGTCCCTGAACTATATGGCTAAGTGTTAAGAACTTTCCAGCTGGCTTGCTTCATGCAAAAAATAATTCTACCTGTTTGTTCTGTCTGGTTGTTTTATGAGTGCTCTGCTCTCTGAACATTCTTTGTTTTTAATAGTTTCTGAGAGTTATTTAGAAACTGTTTTTTTTGTGTTCCTGACTCATACAAAATCGAAGAAACAACAAACTAGTCTTAACAGAGGCTGTAAGAATTTTGCTAATGTGAAGAAGGACTATTCTGTTAAGTTGATTGCGAAACCAATTGGAGGAGTTCTCTGTTCTGTTTTGATTGGCCTGAGAAAATAGCAAGCTATGCACTACTGATCATCTAAAGATTGCTATTAATCTCTATTTGCCTGATTGGAAAATACATTTGTTTCTCTTTACATCTTGCGTATTGTAAAAAAAGTATCTTTCCTTTGCAATAATTCTCCTCACTGTTATTACTAACACAGGACATTGCTCCATTTCCCAGCAATAGATGCTATTGGACCAAGGCCTAGATCCACAAAAGGCCTTAGATGCTGCTGTGGGATTTAGGTGACTAAACCCAACAGTTATACCCTCAAAGTCCTTATTCAGTTGTTGCCTAATCCTGTAGGTGCCTAAATCTGTAGGAGCCAAAGATATTAATATTAAAAGTATCAATAGCCACATCTCAGTTTACTTGGAATTGCACCAGAAGGTGTTTATTTCTTTCCTGGTCACGTAACTGTTCTCAGAACATGTTTGAACTCTACAGAGCTTTGAACTCTACAAAATGCAACAGCTTCTTTCTGCCAAAGTGTTAAAGTGCACTTTATGCAGTAATTCAGAGGTTGCAATCTGGGCAAGTGTGAGGAAGAGAACCAGGTTCGATTCATCTTCTTCTTGATGTGTTTCAGCTTCACACCCCGTTCTCCCAAGGCAGTGGCTTACTCATCTCTCTTGCTGAAATAGTTCTGGCCAGGTGCTTTTCTGCCTACTCACTTACATTATTTTCTCTTTCAGCCACATCAAGAAAGAGAAACCTAAGCATGGGTTAAATATTTGAGAAGAAACAGGTTCGTATCTTATGGTTCCTTCAAGAAAGGTCTATGTCCTGGTTTTGGGGTGGACAAAAGAACCTACTTGTAGACATGGGTGACTCACTTGAAAGACTGAAAGCTGTTGTAGATATAAATATTAAAATGCCTATGGACAAAATTTAGATCTGAGGTCTTAGTTATTACTTTCCCCATGGATTCATGGATTCATAAAGATACTTTTCTGGCATTTGATGAATGGTTTCCAGAATGTAGCAGCAAAAAAAGTTGGGTGGTGAAAGAGACAGGAAATAGACATTCACAGCAGATTCTGAATGGAGGTATTACTCTATTGCACAATATTGTTCTACTCATCAGTAAAGATGTCTCTGAATGTGAAACACAGTCAAGTTGAAAAACTGATTAAACTGGGTTGTCTCAAAAACTAGAACTGCATAAGAGGAAAATTGAAGTTCTTCATATTCTTTTGCTTTTATGCGCATTTCCAGTCACTTAGCTGGTTCAGACAGAAATTTCCAGTAAAAGATATCAGTAAAGTTGCAAAGTCAGACACTGGGATTAGAACAGCCAGTGAAACCTGAGGTTGGTACTCTTGAGATGATTACTTGTGTGACATTCTCTACACATGTGATCAGGTCCCATTTTTTTTCTATTTGGGGTTTCCCCCCCTCTTCTGGACTCTGCCTCTTCTAGTTTATAGAGAAAGAACCTGCACCAACTAATGTGCTTAATTAGTGTATTAATTGCCTTGCTTTATCCTAATTTTCTGTCTTCTGTAACACTGTTCCCCGAAAGTGTAATTGTGATTTTCCTCACACATTCTTCTTCCAATCACGTGCAGAGGGGGAGCCACCAGGAGCATCTGTGGGAGATTTAAAAGAGAAAGCCTCATCAACTTCCTCCTCCTCTTCAGGTAGCCTATACTAGACACCACAACAGCATCACCCATGTTAACCTGACCCTTAATTCTCACCCACAAGCTCTCAACTCCTATGTCTGTCCCTGGGTAGAGCTTGACACATTCTAGTTGCTCTCTCACATGAAGAGCAACTCCACCCCCTGGCCTCTCTGACCTGTCCTTTCTGAAAAGCACAGAGCCATCCATGGCAAGATTCCAGTCATGTGAGCTATCCCACTGTGTCTCAGTAATTGCAATGAGATCACTCTGTGACCAAACAGAGGTTTCTAGTTCTACCATTTTATTTCCCCTGCCAGGTGTGTTTGTATACAGGCACTGCAGAGAGGTAATAAAACATCCAGGTTCCCTAGAAGGGGTGTAAGAGGATTTACCACAATCATCAGCATGGATTCACCAAGGGAAAATCAGGCTTGACCAATCTGATAGCCTTCTATGATGGCATGGTGGGATGGGTTGATGAGAGGGGAGCAGTGGATGTTGTCTACCTTGACTTGATACTGCCTCCCATGACATCCTCATAGGTGAGTTCAGGAAATGTGGGTTGGATGAATGGACCCAATGTACTGAGACTGTCAGCTGTTCAGAATCTTTCTTGTCTTAAAACATAATGGGACTCTGGTATTAGCAGCTACTTACAGTATTCATGCAATGAATTTGGTAAGGTTGTAGTGGTATGAAAACAGGATCAGATTACAAGGAAGTTACATTTGAGGTAAGAAACATTAAAATCCCACCAGAATACAAAATGTATGAAGATTCTACTGTAGGTCTGTTGGAAACTTCTCTTGTATTTGCAGGCTTTTCCGTGTGCATATTTTGGTTTTATGGCAATGCATTTTTCCCTATGGCTTCTTTGTGAAAAGCGAGTCGTGTAAGGTTCTTAAGACATTAAAAAAACTGTTAAAATTCTTTTACTAAGTGTGGTCAAACTGTGAATCCAAAGTGAAAAATTTGGAAGATGTGACATCTGACAATGTTCTCCTATCTACTTTACTGGTAGTCATTGATTAGGAAATGCTGTTACTCTGCCAAAGGGAACTGAAATGCTCTATGGCTGTTTTAGCCTAAACCCACTCACCTTTCTGGGGTTAATTCAGGGATTTTGGTATAAAACAAAGGTTGAGAAAACTGAATATTGGTAGACACTACATTTCTTGTGAATTGGCTATGAATAACTAGAAAACCTAGTTGCTGTTACCAAAGCAGCTTGTGTGCTTTGGGGAATAAAAAGCCCCTTGCTTGGCAGTCCTCTTGAGGTAACTGGTAAGTAAATGTCTATGTTTGTTTTGGTGTTAGGGTTGTTTTGAACACTTGATTTTGATTATCCAAGTTTTTTATTAGAAGCTCTGAACTCTTGGCCTGAGACATTTGCAGTGGCAATAAAACTCACTGTAAAGCAAGTTCATGCTTAGGTTGCAGTGTTTAAACTGCAAAATAATACTGGTGACAGTAATGCCATGTGGTTATACTTCTACTATATATGTGGTTATACTTCTAACACTGCTTAAGTTGCAGTGTTTAAACTGCAAAATAATACTGGTGACAGTAATGCCATGTGGTTATACTTCTACTAGTGTTTGGCTTTTATACATCATGCTGTCACGATCTGAGAAAAAGTCCTGGTAGCTTGGGAGGTTATTTTATTTGGTGTCTTTTTTTCCAGCAGATACTCAAAACCAAGGGGAAACAATACCACTGACCAGAATGTCTTTATAGACATGTTACTTGCTACCTAATTGTCAGTGTCTGTCTACCTCAGATGTAGACAAATTTCAGGATTTAGATTCTAACCTGTGCCTATTTTTGTATTGAGACTAAATAGTAAAATGGATGTGTGACTTTGTTTAATTTTGTATCTGAAGGTGCCTTCAAGTGAGACTGTGTTTTGGATGTGGAATTTGTTAGTGATGTGGTATTTATTAGTCTAAATGTTGAATGCTATTTTAGTTATGCTTTTTTCCCTTTATTCCACCTGGATTTAATCCTTAGCCCAACATTTTTCGGTATCATTAAGTATTTCTATTGCATTATTTAAACTGTTGTCTTTGTTGTATCTATTTTTGCCAAGTTAGTTTCATGTTATCCTATTAAAAGATTTCTCCTCCAATGCCAACTGTGAGTTTATCTCTTTTAATTATATTTATCTATACATATATGTATACATGTATTTATATATTTATAATATATTATATTTAAATTAAAAATAGTTTAGCTGTATTTATTTTTAACTCTTTAAACTGTGAATTAAGCTATGTTTTTAGTACCTTTTCCTCCCTTCTCTCATCTCTGCTGTCAGCCACCTCCTGACTTTGGCCTTACAGAAAACACTTCCAAACTACAACCAAAATGCTCATGCCAGTTTAGAAACTATTAGAGGAAATCTAACTGATTTACAACCTCCAGCTTCTGCTAAGTAGGGTGAGCTCTTCACTTCTATGGAATATAAAGAAAATCTTGTTGGGGCAAAATGAGGTACTGAAGTTGTTGGTGTGTAGGTGTGGTGTAGTAGACTGCTCTGTCCTTACCCTGTGAGATAACATCACAGGACATTGGTTCCTCCTGCGTTATGAGAACTTCTGCCAAAGTACTGAAAAATAAGGAAAAAGAAGCTGTGATGACTTTTATATGTCTTGAGGGTGTTGTAGTCATGGATTCTTTTCCTTTTAAAAGTATCAGCTAGCTATATTAAATCTGATCTCTCCTGTTTTCTATAAAAAGCTCTCTGGAAGTCCCATAGGTGTTTTATAAGCTTTCTCAGTCTTTTCTACTGAAAAGCAAATTGATCAGATATTTCTTCCAGGTGTCTCTCAGTGTTTGAGTTAAGTAGGTGTTAAAAATAACTCAAAGCATTAAACAGTCCAAATAATAAACCACTTCCCCTCTCTATTACTTAGGTTTTACTTATATGCTACTGGAGTGATAATCCCACCTGTTATCCAGCCATCCATAGTCTTCCAGGAAAAATTCAGTAGATTTCCTCATGTAAATAATAGATAGAAATCCCTCTCACTTTTTATAGCATTTCTTTTTATAAAGTTTCTGTTTTGTAGATTGCCTTTGAAACTCATCTTGAGTGGTGATTCCAGGTGTAACAATACCAATAACTGTAATTCTTCATTATAACATGGGTGACTTTAACTTCCATTCCTTTGCCAGCAGTTAACTGCCAGTGGATGACTTTTCACAGCCTAGTGTCTAATAATGGCTACTACCACATCAATGTCACAAAGTGTCTTGAGCCCTCCTTGGTGCATTGTTAACTCTGTTCTGCAAGCCCTGCCTCACTCCATGTGAGAACAAAAGGCGTTTTGTGCTAAGTTTCCAAGAAGCTGGAGGCACGGAGTTTTTAATAGAAAACCCTTTTCCCTGCAGTTTGTTTTATCTAAAATTGCAACAAAGCCAAGATTTTCTTTATTTGAAACATCTTGCAGAATATCTTTGTCACATCATCTACTGTGGATTCATAACCATGGGAATTGAAGCTACTGGCTATCACTATAACCTGTCTTTGTCCTTTGAACCACTGTTGCCAGCACAGAATATTCCTTTGCTGTTAAGGTTTCCCAAGCAAAGCCATGTAATGCCCCCTGATATTACAGTTTGTAGAACTTATTGTAAAACAATAATATGGACACCAAGGCAAAGCATAACATTCACTTATTATTGAAAAGCATCTTTTAAATGCAGAAATAATAAAACTAAATTATGTAGCATTACCATTATTTAAAATGAAATAAATCCTCCACTTTTGTCCTTTCTCTTGTGATTACAAAAATGCCCAAAAGGTCAGTTTATATCATATAGCTGACTATGCTGGAAAGGACTATTTTATTTGGTATGTGAGTCTATTATTCTGAGGAGTTTGTTAAATTGGCTTGTATGTCCTTATTTCACAGAATGAGTTCAACTGCTCTTCTTGTGGGTGTACACTTGGAAGTTTTTCTCAGTTAGTAGGCTCTGTGTCTTTGTTCAACAATGATAGTGTTAGCCATTCTCCCTCACTCTTCAGAGTTAATGGGCTTTCATCACATATTTTCACTGAGTAGGATATTCATGGTAACCAAATGACACAGCCTCACTGGTGTGAGTAGCATTTCCTTCACTTGATTAAATCAGCTTAGTCACAGGCAAAAGCAGTGATAAGTCTACTCATTTTGTGCAATTTGGGGAAAGATGTGGAAAAGCCTTGTCTTTATGGCCTTGTCAGTGCAAGTCTTGAGTTCAGGGCTTCTTGTACATGCCATAGCATGTTGTCTACTGGGGGTGTGAATGTGACCTCTGTGATCAACAGCAAGGTGCCAACCCACCTGAAGTTCCCTTGTACTTTCCAGCATTACAAAAGAAAGCCAACTAATTTCTTCTTACTTCTGAGTAAGGTAAATTCACAAAATAGTGGCTAATTAAGTCCCTTTCTCTAGGTTGAATTGTCCATTGTTTTAACAGAGTAACAGTCCTGGCAGTAGCAGCAGCAAATAAGGCATCAGGGAATTTGTGGCACCTTTTCCAGTGTTGCTTCTCCTACACATGACTCCCATGTCAATAATCTGTATGGAAATCTTCCAAGTCCTACGAAATCCTTCGCATTAGCGTGAGAGCTGAGGTTTGAAGGAATGGTGTTGATGAGGCATGTTGGTGTTTCTGTGCATTTCCTGCATGCTTTGACTGCATCTCTAGGGGAAGTGTCTGGAGAGGAAGATTTTTTTTTCCCTTCCTCCTCAAAGCTGAGAACCGGTAGTGGATTTACTGGTAGCTGAGTTAATTTTTCTTATGTGCAAAAGCATCAGGTTGCAAATGTTCCCATTGGGAGCTCTTCCTTCTTCTGGACAGATGCCCACTTTTGAATCCTGTTTCTGCAAATTAATTCTACTTGGCTTGTCAGCCCCAACATAAGTGCCCTCAATTTTGTAAAAGAAAGCCTACATTTTTTGCTTCAGAGAACTAACAGATCACACAGAGGTCAGAACTTTTTCTTTTTACCTACTAAAAAAAAAAATCTAGTTATCAAAGCAACATAAGGGAAGCATTCAGGGAAAGGGCATAAGATTAATTTCTTCTTGATTTTCACTGCTAAAATCTATTTACTATAGTCTATAAGACTGTGATATTTCAGAATGCTGTGAAAAAATCCCATCAAGGAGAACTATCTTTTGAGGTACTTCTGTGCATAAGTGTTTGAGTGTCCTTTCCAGGCAACTTCTCAGCAGTTGTGAATTTCTGGTTCCTCACTGCTCCATTGGACTGGTCATTCATGGTATGTTGTGCAGAAGCCATGCTAATTTACCATATTTAATCTCCTCCTACCACTAGACATTTTCAGAAATAGCCAAAGATTCTGAGATACTGCAATATATCCAGTTACTCACCAAAGCCATGTGAAAGAAAATTCAAGCTGGTTTTAGACTTAGATACAAGTAAGTAATAAAATTCATGCAGCTAAAAAAAGACCCCACAAACCCTATCATCTTCTCCATCTCTTCCCAAATGGAGTGCACTCTCTAAACTGATTTGTTCTAATTTACTTTTCTTACAGTCCTTATTAGTAAAACAGAACAAAAATCTAAGTGGTGTTATGTGAGAGAATGAAGTTGCTGTAGAGCAGAACTCACAAAGGAATTTCAGAAGCAAAGCAAGTATTCACAAAATAAATAGTAGTATGGGCATAACAAGATGCAGTGATTTGGTCTTATTTTCTCTGTGAGGGGAGCTAACTGTGATATTCTGAGTTCCTGACTCTTGAAACAAAGATAGGAGTCCTTTCTGACACAGATAGTCCAACTTCATCACAAATGTCTTAGGGCATGAATTAGTAAGCAAAGTTGGTTTTGTCTGAGTATCTGATCACAATATTTTTTCTAAAATTTAAAATCTGCAACTGGTCTAAGTGATCAAGAGACATACTTTTGAAAACTGCATCTAGTGAGAATAAGCACCAAAGCTGAACTAATTTTCAGGGTTTCAATTTTACCTTAATTCCTTTGTTGCAATTCAAGTTGGAATGGGACACAAGCTGTCCATTACACAGCAACAGCAGCAGGCAATTTGTGCAATGCCTGTGCCTATCAGTCGTGGGTGTGCATAGTTGTTGCCAAAATACGTTCTCTGAGGAGAACTTTATTATACAGACATTGTATTATTGGGTACTGGCAATATAGTGTTTGTGAAAATAAAGCATAGAGAGGCAGATACAGGTTTCTGCTCAGATCTGTATTTTCACTGATAGTTGGATGTGAAATATTTGTTTTGAAAACAAGATATAGGATTTTAATTGATCTTTTGACTTGGAATTTTAACGGAGAGACCAGTGTGTAACAGAGATCCGATTTATTTGAAGAGTTTTGCATGAACTTACAGAATTGTGGTGTCTACCTTGGCATGTGAGTGGTCTTTAAAGAAAATTTGTCATATGGCTGGACTTCTCTGAAGAGTCTCCTCATCTGTTTCTGTACTTTTTATTTGGCTTTGTGTGAAGGCAGAGAATCCTGTATGTAATTTCCTGTATATAATTCACATATAGGAAGAGGTGAGAATGCTCGTTGTAGATTCATAAGAAAAAATACCTTCTGATACTTCAAATAACAGAGAGATACTATGAATTAAAATGGCAAAGAAATCTTTCCGAAGTTCCAACTTGCAACATCAAATCAATAACCTATCTGAAAATGTTAAATCTATTCCAGGGTTTTAAATGGGCAAATCATGGCTGTGTTGTATAGGAAGACACTGCAGGAAGGGTCTGTGAAGTCTAGTTCCCTAGCTATGATAGAGAAAGGCAGAAAAAGCATAATTAAACCCTGCCCAGAAACTAATTAGTTTTTTTTGTCTAATTGATTTTTCTGAAAGGGTTCTCCAAAAGCTCTTTTAAAGAGGAATGTTTAGATTTAGTCATTCACTAGTGGTCCTTACCAGCTAGTTCTTTTGATATGTCAAGGTATAAGTACTGCAAAGGTTGTATTTCAGTTTAAGTACCTTTTCTCCATCACTGATGTCTATACGTGTGTTTGCAGAGAGCAATACCCTCTCCTTTCAGACTTAGCAAACCAAAACTTCTGTTTTCCATGTGTCCTTTTAGATGTTCCTGCTAGCAATCCCCTGTAGCTCTTCTGGCTTCAGTTAATCTAATCTGAAATGAGAATGGTATACAGTATTTCAGGTAAATTTACTATTGTGTCTTGACATGAAACATGTCTAGACCTTCCTTCAAAGGCTCTTGTGAAATTGCCTGGGATACTCCCTTGTATCAAGGGATATTTTTATCTTTCTTCAGTTGTTGCTACTCTCTGGGTGATAATAAAAAAAAGTCCCTAATACTGTGTAAGGTGTTATAAACACTAGATCTATACTGCAACATATTTAAAAGGTAGTGACACCAAAAGACAAGACTAATGTTAGACTCAACTCACAGCTCATTTAACAAACAGATTCAGAAGCTGAATTTGTTAGGATCACAGCAATTTCCTCTTTACCACATGCAGACCAATTTAAATTAATTTAGTTCCAGAGAGGCATGGAACAGGACAGAAATGAGCTACCATTTGCAAACAACAAGAGAAAGAGAAAATAAGACTAACCAATAGTCACCTATCAGTAAAACTGGATACATGAGATACTGAAAGCTGCCTCCTTTAATAATGCATAAGAAGCTTGTAGTAATACATATAGATAAGTGCATACCAAGCTGTGCATTCTTCAGTCTTCATGCACAGGTAGATTTTGCAGAGAGAAGTGTTTCTCTCAAGGGCATTCCAGGCAACATGGAAAAAAGCACAGAGAGAGGTCAGTGGGTAAATTGCAGCAAAATTAGAAAGTGGCACTTATATAAGCTTATTATGAAACACCCCCACCCACTGGGATTCCTGCAGTATTTTTTTAAACTTCAGAATTTGAAACATTTTGTGCGCATTTAAGTAAAATATGATCCAGTGATAAAATACAATAGTGAATTGCTGTGTTTTTCAGCCTTCTTTTCATGTTTTCTTTACCTTTGCACATAACTGGCTACTGAGATTTAGAACCACACATTACCACCCACCTTCTAGGCTGGTATTGACTAAAATTTAAGAAAGGGATTATTGAATGAGCAACCAAATTATTTTCCTTACTGGCTTATTCCCAATGCCTGCAAAGCTTTCCAATTAGTTTTTAGGCACAGAGTCCATATTCTGATATGAATGTTTCCCAAGGATGGCATGACTGCATATTACTGGATGAAAGGAATATTTGTCATGGTCAATCAGAATGCCACTGAATATAAAAAATCTAGTCTTTCAGGCATCTGAATAAAGTTCAATGTCTTTGTATATATCAAGATCCAATTAAGAAAATAGACATCTCAGTTTTCTGGCTTACTCCTGAAATACCTAGTGAACTCAGTTCTGAATCTCACCATCCCACTGACATCAAGAATCTCAGCAAATTCAATAAGAAATTGGACTTTTTGCATTTTAGTCTCTATTATACTGGAATGTCTTAATTGTTGCCAACTCTCACAGCTGGATTGTGGACTTTATATGTCACTTCTTTCAATAGCCAGACGCAAAAGAAAATGGGTGACAATCAGTTCAGAAATTTATCAGTCATTCCAAATAATTTTGGGGTTTTTTTCGTCATTTTGTACACTAGATGCACTAGATCAGCTTCCTGGTAGCAAAGCAGACTGAAAATTAAACTGGTTCTAGAGCTTTCTCTTTACTCTCATGGGCCCGAACCTGGAGTGCTGCCACATGAGAATGAAAGTCCTAATTGCCAACCACAAGGTGCAGAGGTGAGGTTCAATGTCCATTTCCCTTTCCTTCCACCTTTGATTCATTTCCAAAATCAGTGCATGAGATAACAAGCATTTTTGTCCGGTCACATCCCAAACACCACTTCTGTCATAACTCAAGAGCACTTTAAATATTTTCTGCCCCTGAATCAGAATGAATGTCTGTTGGATGCAAACCATTGTGATGATATGGTTGTTTGGCACTGTTCCACAGATGGTATTTTGAGTTTGGATTCAGCTCAACCAATCCCAGAAACACTGGTTTTGAAACATTACAGAAAAACCTGTAGGAAAAACCTGTTCCCTGTAGGAACAAGATATAGCTGTCATGTAAAGCTTTCTCTCTAAATTGCACAGAGCAGTGTGGGCAGCAGGGGAGGGAGGGGACTCTGTCCCTCTGCTCTGCTTTGATGAAACCCACCTGGAGCACTGCATCCAGCCCTGGGGTCCCGGCACAGGAAGGACATAGACCTGCTGGAGTGAGTCCAGAGGAGTGTCACAAAGTTAATCAAAGGTCTGGAACACCTCTCCTGCGAGGAAAGGCTGAGAGAGTTGGGGTTGTTCAGCTTGGAGAAGAGAAGGCTCCAGGGAGACTTCATTGCAGCCTTTCAGTACTTAAAGGGGGTTTATGAGAAAGATGGGAGACCGACTTTTTAGGAGTGCCAATAGTGATAGGACAAAGAATAATGGTTTTAAACTGAAAGAGGATAGACTGAGACTAGAAATAAGGAAGAATTTTTTTAGTATGAGGTCATGAAACAGTGGAACATGTTGCCCAGAGAAGCTGTAGGTGTCCCATCCTCGAGAGTGTTCAAGGCCAGGTTGGATGGGACTCTGAGCAACCTCACAGAGTTGAAGATGTCCCAGCTGATTGCAGGGGACTTGGACTAGAGGACCTTTAAATGTCCCTTTCGACCCAAACCAATCTAAGATTCTATGAAAACCTTGAAGACTTTGTGGACTTTCAGCTGCATGTCAGTCTCTACAGAAAGCATCATGACTTACCAGTTAGAGTCATCACAGTCAGCTGTGTCCTGCAATAAATATTGGGGTATTTTGAGGAACTGTACTTCTGGCTAGCTCCAGAAAAATTCTGTTTGCTCATGTCTGTGTTGTATGGGTGACCACCAGGGATCTTCTGGAACTGGCTCTGTAAGTGCTTTTAGTGAATTTTCTTTGATGTGAGCTCTGAGGAACTCTGATGATTTTGAGAGTTCACTTCCAACCTCAGCAATTCTGTGATTGAATGAATTTTTTTTTTTGCAAGTTGTAGCTACATCAAGAGGAGTCAAGAACCCTCTGTCTTCTCAGTTTCTGCAGTTCTCCTGGACAGCCTTATCTGTTAACTTATACCAAGTTCTTTCCATTCCGTTTGTTCCATCCAGGAACAAAGAGGCTACTTAGAGAGGTGAGTAAAGGAGTTGTTGGACACAGTGTTTTAGAAACTAGGTCTGAACAGTTTCTAGTCTTAGAACTAATGGAAAAGCTCATGACAGGAATAAAATCATAATTTATTTTTTCCACTATAACCCATCTCAGGGAGTTTGGAAAAAGAAGAGAATGAGCATTGTCTGTAAAAGCTAAATAAATTAATGATGAAATCTTCCCTTCGAAGCATTCCCTATTGTGCAGATTTTAGGCAGTTCTTTAGGGTAGCTGGATGGCACGTGTACTTAGTTTTCTTTCTTTGTTTTCTCCCCAGCTGAAAAATCCCAACACATTTGTTGATATATATGCCCCTAGGATCTCCATCTCCATCTCCAGCATGACTGTAGTAATAACACTGGCATCAGAAAAGGAGGATATTGATGTCTCCCTTCCTGGGTGATTCTTCATGGGAGGGGTTTGGTTTTGTTGTCTTGGGTTTTTTTTTTTTTGTTTTGTTTTTTTTTGGTTTTTTTTAAATTTGTTTGTTTGTGGTTTTTTGTGTTTTTTTGTTTGTTTGTTTTTTAGTTTTTAGGTTTTTTTGGTTGAGTTTTATTTTATTTTATTTTATTTAGTTGGTTGGGGTTTTTTTCCAATTTTTTTGTTTGTTTGTTTTAGTTTTGTTTATTGTTATTAGGAGTATGTACAGAAAGGAGCCCACAGAGAAGGCATGGGAAGATACAGTGTCTTCTGTGTTTTGGATTTGTGACAAACACGAATGCATAGTGTCAGGCTGAGTCTGAGAACAAGTTCTGTCAGCCATAAGGACCAGTTCATGGGATCGTTAGCTGGAAATTAAAACTGTGCAATAGGAAAGCAGTGGTGTCACTGTAAATCCTTGGTTTCCTGGGGGAACCTCTTGGGAGTTCCAGTCTTCCCTCCATCCGTGTTCAACCCATCAGTTCAGTGAGCAGGTTGTTCAAAGTCTGATAATATTGTTCCTGCTTGATTTTCACTCTGGCTTTTCTCCCATAATGACACAGAAAGATTGAGTTGTTGGCTGTTTATATCTGGCTAATTCACTTGTCACTGGAATTTTGTATTCTACTGTTCAAAAGGAAATGCAAATTTTGACAAAGACAGCTGAGGAATTTGTTCACTACTTTCTTTCTCAGTGATCCATCTCCTGTCCGGAACTGCAATTAAAATTCCACTTGAGCTGATAGGGAATTAATTTGCAATTCATTGAAAATGTCTTTCAGCATTTTTCAGCATGTTGTCTGCTTTTATGAAGCTGGGGATAACACAGACAAGGACATACTCTGTTTTCCACACACAAAATCTTGCTGAAGGCTCTGAATGAGTTTACCTTAGTGAAAGCATAACTCCTGGTTCTGTCAGGGAAATGGTTGCCACAGTGATAAAATAGCCCAGTTTTGTGAACAATGGTAAGTAGCAAAATAGTCTCGACACATGTACTGCTATTTTTGCTTTCTGACCTTCACAGGATTAATGAATTAGTGTGCTCAGGTTAGGTACGGGGACTGAGCCTGGTGAAGTCCGAGAGGTCTTGCAGAAGTAAAGTTGTCAAAAATGAGACTTAGAAGCCTCAAGTCTCCAGAAGTTTTGAATAGTCTGGATGAAATTCAGCTGCACATCTGCACGTGCTCGTACAATTCATACTACCTTCCTTTCCTATCCTGTGATAGTGAAACAGCAATGATCTTTTACAATCCCTCCACACTTTTGCTCCTTCCTGGGTCCTTTGTTTTGCAATGTGGATGTCATCCAGACCCCAGCTAACACACATGCAAATATACAAGAATTTGTGGTATTAAAAAACTTCTATTAAACAAAACAAATTGCTTCTTGGTTCATTTAAAAATAATCATGGTGCTTGATTTACATCTACTTTGGAACATTCTCCAAATAGCTGTTCCAAATCTATAATTTCAGCTACTGCATCTGGCACAGTCAGATTTAATTGGGTTAAAAAATGTAATCCAAGAAGTATAAATTCTAAATCTTTGCACATTCCTGGGATTCCAAAAACATGCATAATTTTATAACTTAGCCTTTGCAATATCAAGCCCTTAGTGCCTTCTTTGCCTGCTGACTTTGAAGAGTTGAATGCCTTTACCTATCAGCAGAACAGAGAAATTACGGAATTCAGAGGAAACCTGGAGAACCATGACTAATTAATTAATTCAGTTCCTTTACTTCTGGAGATAATTTTTTCAGTTAAATTTCTTTGTCCTACAGTCACAAAATCACAAAAAAATTTAAAATAACTGAATTAATGGAACAGTCACTTCGTAGTTCTATTGTCCTTAAGTCTGTATAGAAAAGGGGGATGTAGTTAAAAGTATTCTAAAACAGATATTTTAGTGCAAAACCAGGATGTAAGTTGCCCCTGACCTGGCTGCACACTGAAGCAGAAAGCTTAAGGAATTGATTGTGTCCTACAAAGCTCCATGACCACTGTATGTCCATTCAGGTTTGCCAACCTTCAAGGTACTCAAAACAAATGTGACTAGAGAAGGGATGTTGAAAGACTTGTGAAGTTTGAGAATTTCAGTCAAAAAATCAAAACTCGTAGTTTCGTTGACTTTTAAAATTCTTCTTCTTAGTTAAACATGCTGCATGTACTACTTTATTTATGGACCGTTTATTAATGTTGTATATGTACAATTAATGAATTGGGAAGTTGATGAAATGTATCGAAGAGAACTGAAGTCATGGCTTCTGATATACTGGCACACTATTAATGCTGGCAAATAAATACGGATACCGAAAAATAAAACAGTTTCACTGAAAATGGTGTGATGAAATACTGCAAGAGGCTTCCTAGGGACATGGTTGATACTCTCAGCCTGTCAGTGTTCAAAGGCATTTGGAGAATGACTTGAATTGCAAGCTTTATCTTTTATCAGCTCACTATTATTTCTTTAATAGTCCAAGGGAAGTGATTTTCCCTGTTACTGTTGGAAGAATCTGAATTAAAAGTGAATGAGATAAAAAATTTTCTTCTCATCGGTCCTTCCTTATACATTATCAAGAAATAGCAGAGATTCTTACTTAACTCAGTAAGATTTAAAATATTTTTTAAAGAAATAAAGATTCAAATTCAAGAAGAAATTCAGATTTTAAAGAGATTCAGATTCAGATGGATCTGAATTTAATGCAGTTTTAACAGATGTACATAAAAAATACTGCCAGAATTTGAAGTTAAATCAACTAAAAAGTGATGGGAAAACGAAATTTTCTTAATAATAGAAAATTATTTGAATCTTAGTATTTTGAAAGGAAAAGAAATATGGTGTTAGACATTGAAATTAGCCTATGATAATGCAGCAGCTTCTGACACTGAACCTTCATCCTTCATCTTTTAGTCCTTTGCAGTTCCTTACCAGCTAATACAGTTGAGTGGCCCTAATTGTCACTCAAGATGGCTGGATTACAGTCTTAAAACATCTCAAAAAACCTGGCTTTTCACTAACATAAAAGACAAAAAAAAAAATGGGATTTTGTATATGAATTCAGTATTTTGTATGAAAATGTAGGCGCTTTCTCTATTTTAACCACAATATAAATCAGCACAGAAAACAATGTAGGTTTTGGCATCCGTGTCTTGTTAGTTTTGAATGAAGAATACATACCAGGTTTGGGAATTACAAAAGCTGCTTGTGTGGTATGCTACAATTTTTCCAGTGTATCTACAAGTACTTGATCTTTTCATGTCTTAAATTCTCTTCTGTCCTCCTTGGCATAGCCTGTTGGGATTTCCCACGAAACACAAGGAATTCTCCCTTGAGATTCCTCTGCTGAGGAGTGTACCACAAACGATAAAAATGGAGGGAGGGCTATAGGGAACAAGGAGACATCGTTTTATTTGGAAGAGGGTAGTTTTAGATCAGATATTAGGAAGAAATTCTTTACTATGAGGGTGGTGATGCACTGGCACAGGTTGCCCAGAGAAGATGTGGATGCCCCATCCCCGGAAATGTTCAAGGCCAGGTTGGATGGGGCCCTGAGCAGGCTGTTCTGGTGGGAGGTGTCCCTGCCCGTGGCAGGGGGTTGGAACGAGGGGAACTGCAAGATTCCTTCCAACCCAAACTGTTCTGTGATTCTATGAGACTATGAATCTATTTACAGTCTTCTATATATCATAGGGCTATCATATGTCCTTCCTGGTCTTCTTTCTTCTGAAGAAAATAAAGTCCCAAATCTTCTTTATAACTCTTTTTTTTTTTAATACTGTGTATTTTATTCTCTCAGGTAATCCATGTCTTTCAAAAATTTTTTATTTTTAAGTTGAATGCAGAATACCATCTCAGGTCTCTCAATCCCCTTAAGGAAGGTGGATTAGCCATCATTCAGCTCTGTGTTGTTTTGAAAATATTGCTTCTTGTATTTAATTTAGTTTGTCTCATGTTCCCTTGGATGTGTTTCTACCAGTCCTTGTCTTAGACCTATCCTAGTTTAATCATGAGTAGAATCCTAAAATGCTGTCTTTTCTTATTGGTTAGTTAAACTTAAAAGCTTGTCTTGCATAGAAATACTTTTTAAAGATCAAATTAATCACATGAATGATATAGTCTAGTTAGATAATTTCTAATACAGTTATGAATGATATACAAAAGCAAGTGAAAAAGTTCTCAGTTAATTTTTTAGTGCTTCTCACATAGGTTCTTCTAGTTACTTCAATAGGACTTTTTCCCCTTTGGATTAAATTCAGGTATCTTTGGAAGACTGCCATGACATTTTTAACAGTCTTTACAGGTGTTAAATGCAGTTCATAGTTGATAAGAACCTGAATACTTTGTTAAGAATTTTTGGCATGATCCTATTAGAACACACAAAAAATTCACTTAATCCTGAATCTTACCTCCAGCAGTATCCGTGAGCAATATTTTGAGGAGAATCTACAAAAAAAATCGTGAATAGAAAATTATGGTAAAATTTGCCAAAAGAACAATTACTTTGTAAGTGTATTTCTTGGTGGTTGCTTATTCATTGAGGAAGGAGGTCCCAAAATTTAATGTTTTATGAAAAAGAAGGTATTTGTACAGTTCACATAATGCTTAACTTTTCTGTGAGTCCTATAATGGCTTTCTCCTTCAGTTTTCCTGTAATAGTTTAGTAATACTTAAGGGATTATTATTTTAAAAGTGCTTATTTTTATGTATTTCTTACCTTCAAGAACTTTAAATGATTTGCCTTTCTATTTTGTCAAATGTGATTTTGTAAACAAAAAAACCAACCTTCCCTGAACTGTTCAGATGTGTTTTGCTTTGCACAAAAATCATACCCAGACATGAGCTGTTACCATTTTGTTGCCCTTTTCTATTGCTGTTGTTTCTGGTTACTTTTGGAGGTATATCATGTTAGTTGAGAGTAACTTGATGTCAGTGGTCTAACAGGCATGGTACTGTGTTGCTGCAGAACCCAGCGTGAGGTGAGGATGTCTTCCCAGTCCAAGCTGGTGGGAACCCATGATACTCACAGCTACTTACAGTCCTTGTGATCATATCTGTGATGAATTCTCAGTCTAAAGAGGAAAAGTGAAACATCCCACAAGCCCCAGTAATACAGGTCACAATTGTTGCAACATCCCACAACTTCTACTGTAAAATAACCCAAACAATTACGTAACAGGGTCATTACAGTCTGAAAATTTTCTTTCAGAAGTTTTACGTTTAAGGTTTTGTTTTGCTCCTATTTTTCCTGTCCACGCCTATGATATTGCCTCTCTCCTTTACAGGATATAAAGCTAAAACCCAGATGCTTAAAGTCCAAAGATACCAAAAGGTTGGTTTGGCTCATGTGGCAGTGACCACATAAAAGCTATAAGTTTTTTCCTTGTTTCATGTGGTTTTTTAGTAGGTTGAACAACAAAAATAGTAGAATGAGGCTGCATAGTGCATCCAAACGTACTGTATTTCCTTAAAAAAAAAAAAAAAAAAGGATGATAAGGAGAGAAAGACTGAGTATAAAGCAATGTTCAACTGGGCATATTTTATGGTTTTCTAAACATTAACAGAGATATACAGAACAACAAAAGAGTATATAAGTCAATAAAATAGGCAATTATCATTGCCAGTTTTATGGATGTAGTTTAAAGAAAAGCTTCTGTCTAAGCAATTACCATCTCTAATAAATAGAGCTTAAACTATTGATAGTCGATGCTAATTGGCCAGTGTTTTAAATTTAGTTTAGATCACTGCTCTTCAAATGTGATAATTCCTAACCAGTAAACCTGTGAATCAAAAACTGGTTATGGGGCTAGTAGTTGCCTGAGAATCTGTGGTCTGAGCAGGAATACTGAGTAAGATCAGTGTCATCTAACTCTTACACACTCTTTTTGAAAGTGACCAAAAGCAGATGTGTAGGGCAAGGCATATGAATTCAGCAAAGCATTCCTAGGGTAATATGCCAGCTTGTAACAACATGTGGTTTC
This sequence comes from Climacteris rufus, assembly GCA_013398175.1. Classification (NCBI taxonomy): domain Eukaryota; kingdom Metazoa; phylum Chordata; class Aves; order Passeriformes; family Climacteridae; genus Climacteris; species Climacteris rufus. The sequence continues at coordinate 950,579 of VZRZ01006029.1, read as the reverse complement.
CTGATGGTGTGTAGTATATATGTAACCCTCATGGATTCCTCTGCCTTGAACTTTTTCAGTCTCCCATTGGGCTTATGTAAACTTGTAGCACAATGTGCTGTGGTAGAAATTCTGTAACCTGCTATGTTCTTATTTTTGACTCGTCTGTTCGCTGTTTGTCTCTTGAACAATTTCTAAAAGTAAGGTGATTTCTGTTGTAAATATAGCAGGTGCAGTTGTTCACCTCATTCAGAGGCTTTTTAAAGTCACCTGTGAGACTTTTTCCAAAGTACCAAGACACGGTAAAGTGTTTCTCTGGGTCTCAGCTAACTTTAGACAGAATTAGGCTTGTAGTCTGAACTAGTTTTCCAAGTTTCCCCTACTATAAGAACAGCAGAAGATTCTGGATGGTGATTCATTCAGTTTATTTTAGGCATCCCTTTTTGACTGGATTGAGTTGCCTTTTGGAGGGCTTTGTTTCTCCCTAGAGGAGGAGGAGTATGGATGGCTAGCTTAGACAAGCTGCTCCACTTTTAAAACTAAAAATAGGTGCCATGAATCCCAGTCTAAGAACTCATAAACTGTATCTGCTTTGAACTTCTGGGGTCAGGAAAGACATTATAAACTGAAAGCAAAGTGCTAATAAGCTGATGGAGTAACAATGCACAAGCATATAAGTGCACTCTTCCAAGGTCCTTCCAAGGGCCACATGAATGAGACAGCCTGGTAGCAGAAGCTCAGGCTCAGAACATAGAAAAAGTCACAGAATCACAGAATCACAGAATCACAGAATCACAGAATCACAGAATCACAGAATCACAGAATCAAGTGGGTTGGAAGAGACCCTGTTGGAGACCCCTGGAAGAACTCTTTGGATGAATCCTGATGGATTCAGGTCAGACTCAAATATTCCTCCAGAGCATTGTTTGGGTCAGATACGTTGCTGAGGGGAGAAACATTACAATAGTCTCTAAACTGGACAGATGAAAGATAAAATGTTATGTTCCTACCATGCAGACTGTGTCTGTTTTCCACAGCATGAAGGTCTGAAAAGCATGGCTTGCCACAGCTTTCCCTGTGTAGGCTGTGTGACCTGGGCAAATCCTAAACAATGGCTTGGTTCAATGATGTCTACTGATACAGAGTTAGGGATTAGCAATGCACACTTGTTTTCTTCTCATCCCATACAAATAATTTATCTGCTAGTGAATAGGCTAAATTACCGTGTTGATGCACTTAATTATGGTGTATTGACACAAAGCTGTCAGCATGAGTTTTCCAGGGGGACTGACAGGGATTGCACTCTTCCATCAGCAGTGACCCACACGTGCTCACTTTTCACACACAGAGCTATCATGCAGCTGCATTGCTCTGGATTCCCTATTTGGGCTGGTTGTTTATGCACATTCTCAGAGGTTCCCATGCTGCAGTTCAGGAATGAACCACAGATGACCTACTTGCTTGTGGTGTGTGTAGAGCAAATTTGTCTGTCCTTTTTTCGTTGGTTATAAAGGTATTTGTTGCAAAAAAAAGCCTGGGGCCCTCTAGAATCACTGCTGCTCTGGAACCAAGGCTCACTAACAACAGCAGCAGCTAGGAAGGTGATGGTATCTTGTGATGCATTCTTGGTAATCACATAAGTATGCAGTCCCTGTTACTCATCCCTGCTCACCAGTCATTAATACTGTTTCACGGAAGAGCTTTCTTGTCATGTTTCTAGTCTACAGCCAAAAATCAGTCAGATTTATCTCCTGTTTCTTACTAACTTAGATAATGCCGCATCATTTTCTAGTCGGGATTTTAATCTGAACACAGCTGACACATAATATTCTTGAAATGAACAAAAGCTTGGTCAGACAGGAGTAAGTGGCTTCAGTTTCACTAACTGAGATGAGCTTGGTTGAGCAAAGGGGTTTGTCAAATATTTCTTTAGCACTGAGTATAAAAAAATGTATCCATCATTATGTGGGCAGAGAACACCCAGTTGGAAATACTCAGGCAAAACTTTTTTTTTTTTAAAAACACCATGCTTTTCAACAATCCAGACATGATCGATGTTTCAAAGTGATGAATCATAGCACAAAATGTGAGCCATAAAAGACCTCATTCCCCAAAGAGCAGTGGAAAACCAATCAGAAAAAATATTTCTAAAAATTAGTATTTTCAAAGAACTGGCTAATGTATGCACCTGAAGGTTTTAGCCTAAATGTTGTGACATGTTTTCTTGTCTGTGTCTGTGCGAGTGTTTCATCCTTATCCAACAAGTGTTTTGCTGCTATTAAGAACCTAAAAGAAATGAAGCTGTTTAGTCACCAAACCACATGTCCTCTCTACAGAAACATGAAGTCTTATGTCTTAAAGTTTGAAAATTTAGCTAGCCATGTTGATATCTAAATCAGTGTTGAACACCTCTTCCTGTTCCCAAACAGCTCTCCCTCAAACCCACAGAAAGTTTCTATTCACTTAGGTAGGCACTGGATCAATTAATTTCATTATTCCTGTTGTATGATAGTACTGTCAGCAAGGGTTGAGCACTGTTGATATTGGATCTGATTCAATTCCCTAATTTCTAGTGGCTTAAAACCAGGTGGTAAATTTTTTTGTATAGCAAGAATGTGACCCTGTATGTATGGGATGGGATAAGTTTTTAGAAACTTCAACTACAAGGAGAGCCTCTCTGGAACATTCCTCATGGCCCTCCAAATCTCTCTGTTTTGTTGTTGTTGTATTAAGGCAGAGTGCAGAAATGGGGTTTACAGAGGGTCGGCAATACATGATTTTATGTGTGATTATATATTTCTAGTGGCTGTAGCTGGATGGATCAAGCAAAGGTATTATGACTGTCCCATGCATGTAAGTATAAACATAAATTAGTTTTATGTGACAGCATGACTCCCTTCTAGACAACAATATAATTGAGCTGGGGACATGTATTTCCAAATTCCACTCTTTGGCTTTTACCTCTTTCTTAAAATAATGGCAAGTCAGACATTCTGAATAGGGCAGAAATCTTCAAAACAGAACTCAGAAAAACTAGGCTTTATTTCAAAGTTAATATCCTGGCGAGACTTAAGGGAAGGCTTGACAGGGTTTGTGCATCCAGCTCAGCCAAATCCTGCTTCCAGATGGAAATTCTGTGAGATGTTTTTTGGTTTTGTTTGATGACCTCGGACAGTTCAGAAGTAGATAGTTTATCCATGTTTCACACTGTGTTCTGGTTTTGTTCAAGCATGAGGCTGTCAAAGGCAACAGATGTATGTAAAAAGAAAACAGGTACAGCTTACTACAAACTGGGACCAGCAATTCAGCCACCTTTATCAGCAAAACTCACCTTAAAAGCTTGAACAAAATCATCCTAAAATGTGGTGAAGACTGAACAGCCATAGCTTTATTTATTGCTCATCTTTCTACTGTACTCGTGACTACTGCAGCTGGGCGTTATTAAGTACAAACCAGTTGAACACATCCATGCTGGTGTAATATTGGGAATTTGATCACTTGATCTGAGATATTTTTAAGATTATGGACCATTTTCTCTGGAAGATCACAAGATTTGAAACACAAATCTCAATGTATGTTCCAGGTCCTGGAGTGGATCATCCAGCTATGATGTGTTTTGAACTAAAGCAACCAGGCCTCAGTAAAAAGGCAGGTTCCAGCTGTCATAATTCAGACCCTTTTCCTTTAGGCTCTGTGTTCTGCTCTAGTTCCTCCTACACGACAATGCTTTCTCAGTGACAACTTGATTATGCTTTCTGTTTAATTTATAAACAGTATCTGCTGTTTGTCTGGCACTTAAGGAATGCGATGGCATTTGACAAATCCTGAAATTAATAGCAGCTCTGGCTCATGCATGTGTCCCATAGAGGACAATAACATTATCAGCAGCTATGGAGATAGAAAGAGATTTACTGGGGAACATCTTTTGCCCAGAGTTTAGAGTGAAGCCCCAAGCTGGTGAGTATCATTGCAGTGTATCACAGAATCCTGTAATGGTTTGGGTTGAAAGCAATCACCTCGTTCTGATCCTCCCGCCATGGTCAGGGACACCTCCCACCAGACCAGGCTTCTCAAGGCCCCATCTACCCTGACCCTGACCACTGCCAGGGCATCCACAGCTTCTCTGGGCAACCCGTGCCTCACCACCCTCACAGTAAAGAGTTTCTTCCTGATATCTAAGCTAAGCTTGCCCTCTTTCACTTTAAAGCCATGACCTAGTGACCACCATCACAAGACAAGGAGTAAGAAATCCGTTGCCAGCTCTTTTGTAGTCCCCTTCACATAGTGAGGACCTTTTCTAAGGTCCCCCTGAAACCTTCTCTTCTCCATGCTGAACAACCCTGTTGCCTACAAAGGCTAGCCCAAAAACTGGGGCCAGTCAGGAGTAAGGGAATAAAAGGTGGGTATTTATTAGAAAGGCCTTCAGAGGTACATTTAGGGCAGACAAAGCCCCCTCCTTGGGGCATGACCCTGAATGGACGACGAGTCACGAGGTCTCCACACCTTTATAGGTTTCGTCCATTAGCATATCAGCATAGATTTACCAATTAAAACTTTGCAATTTCCCCCCACCTCCCTTAGCTCGCTCCCCCCTGTTTAGAAGCTTGGGCCTGGGCAGTCTGAATGTCCTTGAAGACTAAGTCCAGAGTGGCACTGTTATGTCTATAGAGAACAGCAACTAACGAGCTATAAAGCATACACACCAGACAATACAGAATTTGAAAAATATAAGGGTTAAAACCTAAGGCAACAACCCCAGCTCTGTCATATATTTCATTTTGACAGGGAAATTTTGTAAATACTCCTTAGGAAATAATATGGGAATTACTAATGTACACTGGATTCTTTGACCACAAAAAAAATCAAGCATATAAAATCTTTAAGTGAAGTAACAAAGTCCTATAAATCCACATGAAAGGGAAATTATGGCATATTTGGATCCAGTATTAAAAAAAATAGATCATATAAAGAACCAGTGTTCAAATTGAAGCAATAGTAGCTAAGATTTGAGGATGTTTCAGTTTTCTGAAGACATATTCCACTGACAGTCCTGCAATTATTGTTGCAAGGAGCACCTGTCTTTTCCACAGATAAAGTATCTTCTTTCATGTGACCAAACTCTGCCTTACTATCACACACTTTCCAGAGATTCACGGATTATACCTTTTTTTTTTCATATCAGCAAATAATTTTCCTCCTGAAAGGGCTGGGATAACCACGACCATGGCTTGTCTGTTTAGCTAACTTTATCTTCTCTCACCTTTATACATCAGTAAGATTCAAGGCTAATAGCAGTTCTTCATACCATCTCTCTCCAAATAATTTCATTTAATAATTAATTCATTTATTGTTATTTAAAAATATTTTCTGGTAATGTCCCGACTCTCCTCTCTTCCTTGAAAGGAGTCTCCCTCAATTTTTGCTCTTCTATTTTCCTTCCATACGAAGTCTGTGATTAGCTCTGTATTGCCTTTGTCAGTCCAGGCACTGGGATTGCAAACTGTGTCAGATCCTGTGTTTACCCCTCGTATTGGTTATTGGACTGTCTGGATGGCCTCAGTTTGTTGGCTGTATAATTTCCAGTGTCTGGGAGCAAAAGACAGTGAATACGGAAATGGGCAGCATGGCAGAATGACAGGGAAAAAACTCTGACAACAGCTTGTTATCATCAGCAGAGCAGTAGGCCTCAGAAGACACCATTCACAATGTGTCTTCAAAAAGACCCAATTCTGCTTTTCAAGCAGCTGAACCAGACATTAAAGGACTTCTACGCTGAGAGAGAGAAGAATTTGTGGACTTACAGCAACAGATTTGTCTGATGCATGCATCAGACAAGTTCAGATTATCTTCAAACACAGAAAGAGGTCCTTTTCTGATTTGTAATCTTTCCTCATGTAACAACTTTACTGAAGACAGTGATACATTCCTTGAATGACTAAGTAGAAAACTCTTAGGCTGCAGATAGAGTTCCTGCTTACTATGATGTTTAAGCATAACCCCTTTTTACTTCTGTATCAGAGGAATAATTGTTTTGTAGCCTCAGAGCAATGTTAACTGAACCTGACGCAGGGTTGCCAGTGTGTAAAGTAGCAATTTGGGTCCAGCTCGCTCTCTACACTGGTCTGCTATTTGCTCACCTACCAGGAAAACATCACTTTGATTTTGCTTCAATCCTATTTTTAGTAAGCTTGAGTGTGGAAGGATAAATATTACCTATCTTTGAATTGGAGGGAAAAAAAGATAGGAGACTCATGCCAGGTCTTCAAAATATTAGTTGAGTTATGGTTGGTTTCTCTCTTTCTTCAAATTGTGTGCATTTGTCTGACCCCAGCAAGTGGTGTGACATGCTTTCACCATACAACTTCTTAAACTAACAGTTATTTTTGGCAGATAGCATAACTGCTCAGGCTCTTTTATATGTCTGGGGTTCTTACTGTGGTCAGCACTTCAAGTATAGCCCAACCTAAATGATCTGAGGAGAAAACATGGAAATGAAATTATTTTTTCCAGTCATGAACAAATGGCTTTAGAATTTATTAACATTTTACAAGCATTTAAGGCTTTCTTTAGAACTTTGAAGCAGACCTGCCATTGTTAACATTGTTGATGTCTCCATTGTAAAAAATAGCCATTAGAGTTTACTATTTGGTTCCTTGTAACAATATTCAAATCCAAGTTAATTTCACATTTCATGTCTCTATAAAATTGTTCTATATATATTTTTACAGTGGCACTTGGGATTGATCTCAGAGTCTTTTGTTGCTGCTGAAGCTAGACTCCATAACATTAATTTTAATTTTAAAAGATTAATCTGTAAATGTTCAAAAAATAGTTTTCTTCTCTTTTGTAAGTGATTAGTCTATTTACAATCTTTTTATCCTGGTATTTTGGACAGTGTCATATTAGCATTAACTCCTTTTGAATTTCCTGCCTTCATAAAGCTTGAAAGACAACCTCAGCAGCAGTGTATGAGCTGGGTTTGTGAGTGCTGGGGCTACTTAAAAACCTCCTCCAGGCCATAAGCACACATTAAATACTCCTGATCCAACTACTGCACTTCCTGTAGCCTTTACACAGCAAAGCACACCAGTACTACCACTAGCACCCTTGTCATGTATCAGGAATACATAGGCATGGTCTATCAGTTAGTTACCGACTAGTTAGTGAAGTACAACTTCTCTGTCTGTGAACACCCACAGAGATCAGTGCTAACACTTGGGGTTTTTTTACATCTTTTTCAAAATCCACAAGACATCTGGGGGAGGGGGAAAGAGAAACACCATGGTCTTAACTACCAAAACCAGAATGATAACACCCAGCTGTTCATCTCATTCTTTGCTCATGTAATGCAATTACATCTAATGCATCAGCAAAGGACAGGGAATAACCTTTCAGCTTGTGAGATTTGGAACATATTTTCTATGACATTCTGATTGGAAGAAACTCCCCCAAGCATGAGCCAAGTACAGTGTTGATTGTTACGGCTTTACTATATATTCCTTTTTTTTTTTTGAAGATGAAAGTAAGGACTTAGAGAGAAACATAAAATGTTTTATTAAACTAGTGTTGCTGATAGAGAAGTTAGAAAAGTGTATGTGTTGGACATCCTTCCTCCAGGCTCATAACTGAATGTTCTTCTTTATTTTTCTCTTGCATTAGTTACTCATCATAAATCATATTCTTGTTGTGTTCAACCACATTTCTTGTTCCAAACAATTTGCCTTATTTTCACATGTGCCAACCTAACCTGCTTCAATTTACCTCCATTCCCAGTAGAATTGTTATTAGTGATGCTGGATTTTTGTGCTGACACTTTTACCAGCCAGTTTTATAGGGTTTTTTTAGTTGTTTAATATTCTTTTTGTTTTCCTTTAATAGGTATTGTTTTCAAAATGACTTACATAAAGGGTGAATTTTTAACCAGGATGACAAGAAACTTATACTTCTTTCTTGGTTTTGAGGGACAATGTTTAACAAAAACAGATTGCTAGTTAGGACTTCTCTGACTGAGATTTTTCATCTTCCAGGTATTTAGAAATGGATCTGAATTGAAACATCATAACAAAACACCCAGAAATTTGGTCAGTGCAGCAGTTCCAATTTGTATACAAAAAATACCCAATTCTGGCCTGTGGGTAAAACTGTGGAGAGATTTAGAAAAAGTTGTGTGAGAGGGAATTCTCTGGATACTTTAGAAACAAAAGTATATGTTTTAATTCTCTTTTAGAGAGAAAAATAAAAGAAAATGTTTAATAAGACATAGGTTGAGGGGACCTTAACCTCACAGAATCCCTGCAGAACCCCGTGGTAGACAATGTAGTGATTTCTTTGGAGATCAAATTCTGCATTTAGTTATTTGCACAGGTGAATGTGAGGCCATGAATTTAAGGTCAGAATTGGGCTTGCAGAAACATTATTCTTCCTAATGAGTCACAAGAAAGAAGTTAGCTTGATCTTTAGATCAGATCGAATGTGAAAGGGTAGTACTTGGATAAAACATATTTTTGCTAAAACTTTTATGTGATTCTGAGCCAAGCTAAGCGTAAATGTATAAAAGTGTGTTAAAGATCGAGGCAATCACACCAAAGAGGGTTTTTTTTTTGATAGACAGACTAAGAGGAAACTGTGACTACTGTAACATTAACGAATTTCTTTGAAATTTGGTAGAATCACTGCCCTCCCCAAAGGCCCCAAACCTGATTTAATTCATTCTATATCATGCTGCTCTGAAGCAGAAAAATGAAGACATAACATAATTCAGTTTAATAACACTTCTGTCTTCCCAAATGTACTCATTTCTGTAGTCAAATGTGTAATAAGAGACTTGGCTGAGCTCCCAGGCTTGCTGAGCACCACGAGAACATGATACAAATCAGTCAATGCCATAACAAAGAAATGTATAATGATGCAGTGAATACCCTACAAACCTCCCACAAAGAACTTTTGCTTTGAGTTGACTGAATTCCCAAATAAATGAAATACAGGGCTTCAGAGGAAAAGCAGAGCCAAGTATCTCTGTGCAGTGTCTCCATCTAATCAGCAGAATGAGACAATTTTACTTAATGTGCTTTTAAAAATTTGGATTACTTTGTTTAAATCAACAGGAAAAACTTTCATTATAAAGTTAAAGACCACACAATGGTGCACATTGCCTTTCTCAAAGGATAAAACCCTGATGGAGAGGCTCAGAAACAAAGTAAAACTGTTTCCCTCTGTCATATTACCGAGCAGCTATCCCAGGTAAGCTTATACATAATGGTTTTAGAAAGGTATGTGTGAACCCTCATATTCCTTTATATCTGACATGAGAGGTGAGATAACATTTTTGAAAACAAGGAAGAAAAAAAGTTCCATCAATATAAGGGGGAAGGGTTTGCTTTCAGACAGCTAAAAGATAAGTCTGGAAAAGCATTTAGGAGTCTAGCGTGTCTTAGTATCTAAACTGAATGAGCAACCTACAACTCCTAGTTCCCTAATTAAACAGAAGGACCACTTATTTACTACTAGTGAACTTAATCACCTAAAATATTGCTCTTTGACTAAGATGTTTCTGGTTAGTAGTGCCTAAAATGACACTCAGTAGTGCACACTTGAATTTCCTTGGGTAGATTATCCCTCATGCAAGTTTTATGAGTGATCCAACAGCAGGACTAGGCTATGATCACAGCTCCTCTCTATCTGCAGCTCACCCTTGGCAACTTGACTGAAAACATGCAGCTGGTGAAGTTGAATTCACCAATCTTTGTGCCGTAAAACTTCAGCTCACAACACTCATTCAGGAACGATACCCTGTGGTTCAGCAGTGCTCTGGATGTACTGCGAATTTCCCATGGAAACCAGAACGTGTGGGGCCGCTGTCTGCCAAAATGTAAATTAACTTTTTTCTAAGTGCATTAACAATTCCAGAGAATTTAGTCAATTGCAGGAAGTTATTTATGGACATTTTGGGGATACACAGCACAGCACTGAGACTAGGACTCACATTTCTTTCACAAATGCTCTCACAGTTAGGCCATTACCAAAAACATGGCGCTACAGGATCTCTCCCCATCTTTTAAAAGAATAGGGTAACCAGACTCCCACATCACAAGGAGAAGTTAAGCCAAGTATGGGTTTGAGACTGTTATCCACATTTTTATTCAAGCATCTTGTGTGGTGTTGCGGACTGTGCCCAGGTGTGGAAGGAAAGTGGCTCTGAAGATGTCTTTGTCCATCACTACTCCTGTTTGCCAGTGCAGATGTCCTTGCCTTCTTTGTACTGGCTCCTGTGGATGCTGTTGTAAGGGTGTAACTCACAAAGGTTTTGCTGTACTCTGCATTAAAGACTTCAAAGTCTGATTCCACTTAATTAAGTCACTTCAACCATAGAGTAACTGTTTAGTGAACAAAGTAAAGGTCCAGCAGTCACCACTACCTTTTGGCTTAAGAGTTTTGGCTTTTGGTGGTGGAAGATTTCTTTAGTTGACATTTCCAGCAAAATGTGCTACTCTGGATGACTGGGGCCCATTAACTGTTTTTGAGGTGGGTCTAGAGAAACACATATAAACTTTTCTACGTGCCCTGAGCCTCTAACCTTAAATACAGATCTGAAAGTCTCTGTAGAATAGATGAGCACTAGAGAAATCCAGCCAATAATGTTTTGGGGTTTTTTTTCTAACAGGAAATAAGGAAAGAGTGGAGTCTCTGTAACAGTGGTTATTTATAATCCAGCTGCAAACAGGAGGATATAATCAGGATAATGAAAAGTTGAAAGCAAACAGCAACATTTTTTAATCAAGAAAAATGGGGACTGATCACATTTTCAGCAGTCCAAGGCAAATGTGAATTTCTTATTTATGCTTCAAAGAAAATATAAAATTTATCTACAGACATTAAATGCTCCATTTAAAGGAACACTTCATAATATATTCCTTTTCAGGAGTAACAGTTGAGAGCCTAAACATTCCTTTCTGTGGAATTACTCTGCTTAATTCTTTAAACATATTTTAGAGTAGCTAGGATGCTGCTGCAAATGTGAACACAGCTGTGGGTGGTAAATGGTAGAGGTTTTTTCAGTTTATTTGAAATATTTGACACTTTTTGTTAGCCTTGGGCTTCAACCCCCCATAAGTGAGTGAAATGGATGATCTTAGGGTTACTGACTCATATTTCCTATCCTCATGGCAATAAAACAGAGTAAGAACAAATATGGAGGAATTAAGAAATAACTTGGGACAAATTATAAGCTGGGGTGCCTTCAAGAAAAACAAGGATGTTAGAAAATAAATAATTTTATTTCCTTTTGGAGTGTGGCTACAGGATGATATTGAGTGAAATCTTTCTCCTTAAGCTTAGCAGCCTATAAGAAGGCAGCAGCTGGAGTATTTTTGAATAAATACTTTTAAAGGAATACAGACTCTTTCATCCTTGGGAAAATAAAAACAGTGCCTGTGTGAGCAGGCAAAACACAGGAAATGGGTTTGTTATGGAGATTATGAAGCCTTCATTATGAGCCTGATTTCTCTACCCAAAGACAGAGCACAATTCAAACCATAAGACTATTCATTGTAGGCATTTGACCAACACCTTGGAAGGGAGAAGAGCACAGTCAGATCTGTGTTAAAGTGTTACTGCTTTTCCATTTTTGCTACCATCAATAGTTATCTCCCAATGAGGACTCCACATCACAGCTGATGAAGTAATGTGCCTGATTTACCATGTTGAGAAACTCCCAGGACGGACATTTCACCTGCTTTTTGAGTAGCCTGTTGCAGTACTGTAATGCTGTCCCAGTGGAGAAGTTTCTCTAATCTCCAATCAGAACCTCTTAAACCTTAACTTGTGTCTGACATCTTTGTTCTGTAACCTGCCACTACACAAGGGTTCAGCTCCGTGGTCTGTAACTTCTTTAAATCATTATGGGTAGAAAGCATTTAACCTTCATTTTTGAAATCGGAATGAACAGATGATTTATTCTCTCTGGAACAGCAGAATGTTCCTCTGATTTAATAATCCTACTTGCTGGTCCTTGACACATTTTTCTGTATGTGTATATTCTCTAATATGGGCTACTTCACCTATGTTGTGAGCCTAGTAGCAAGAAAAGATGATTTGAAGTGAAATATTCTGCTGTATGATCCAGGTGCAAGGATGGATGAAAAACTATGATGGATTTTACTCCCTATCTTATGTATGTAAAATGTATTTTCAGAGTGAGGACTGCCCTCAGTGGTGTAACCAAATCTGACTCTACAGACCTGATGGAAGCAAAAAGATATTGTGACATATTAGGATATCAGTAGTGCATAGCAATACAGTATTTGTAATTGAGAACAACTTCCTGTCTCATGCACTTTTTGGTTATTTCCACTCGAGGCAATTGTGGTTTAACCACAGTCAGTGAATCTGCCCCACTTATTTCAGACGCTCACTTATTTCCTTGATGGGACAGGGGAAAGATTTGGAAGAGTAAAACTGAGAAAACTTGTGGGTTGAGATAAAAACTGTTTAGTAAATAACGCCAAAGCCATGCACCACTTCTCATGGGCAGGCAGGGGTTCAGCCATTCCCAGGACAGCAGGGCTCCATCACACTTGAAACAGTGACTTGGGAAGCCAAACACTGTCACTCTGAACATCCCCCTTTTCCTCCTTCTTCCCCCAGCTTTGCATGCTCCATGATGCTATATGGTGTGGAATGTCCCTTTGGTCAGCTGGGGTCAGGTGTCCCAGCTGTGCCCCTTCTTAACTTCTTGTGCACCCCCTCCCTGGTGGGTTGAGGAGCAGAAAGGGCCTTGGCTCTGTGCGAGCACTGCTCAGCAATAACAAAATCATCCCTGTGTTATCAACACTGTTTTCAGCACAAATTCAAAACACAGCTCCATACCTGCCTCTGTGGAGAAAATTAACTCTATTCTGCCAAAACCAGCACAGCAATGGAACAAAATGGTATCAGTTTCCATCCCACCAAGCATAAATACATTGACTTCAACTCAAACTGCAGAGTTTGTAATTCTTCCTAGCACTTTTTGGAAAGGGGTGCTGTTACACTGAGCGATGAGAGAATCCCAGCTTGAGGTGAAAGGTTCTGTGCTTTGGACATTGTTCCAGCTCTGTATATGTTTTTATGCGTGCGCATTTTTGAGACAATCATCTTTGAGAAGGCATATTAAGGGCTGTAAGACATTATTGCAGTAGGGCTGATATACTGAATAGCAGCACTGTGTACTCCAGGGAACTGTCATCTTCTCTTTACAAACCCATTACTGTCCATCTGCTAACACTGGCTCCTCTAAGATGTAAGGGAACAATTGACTCACTGAAAGGTCTATCCAACAAATCCCTAACTTCATGCACTGCATACAACAGATATCCCTCTAGGACTAGCCATAAACTCTATATCGTGTGGGCTGTGATATTTGAATTGTGTTTATTTTGCTGCTCCCTCAGCCAATCTCTCATGTGCTCTTCATCAAACGATGTCTGATGTTCCCTCTTCCCCCCAAAAATATGATCCTACAAAGAAAGAAAAACATAATGAGAATTCATTCAGATTAAGCCTTCTGTAATGATAATGAAGGCACGGGAAAGAAAGCCTTTTCCTACTTCAGCTTTAAAACATCTTTTTCCAGTTTTAGTGGGAGAGAATTCATCGAGAGAATAGACAGCATCCTTAGCACCAAAGTGAAGTGTCTATGTTCTCAAGATCTTAACACTCCTGAAGAGAGATGTGGAATAAGTCTTCTGTACATGTCAGCAAGACCACAAATATCTTGAGAAGAATTAAGTAAAATCTAAAAATAATAGACTACAGGTGGCCTGCGGGAAGACCCCCAGTACACAAGGAATATGTGTTTGGCTTGTACCAAGAAGTCTTGCAGCTGTGTTTTCAGAAGTTGAAGTCTGGGATGTAGCAAGATTTAGTTAGATGGCATGTAAAATGGAATGATAGCAGTTATAGCATATAATTATATGATTAATTCGGCAAACTTACCTGCATTAGAAACTTTTTGCCCACTGCACTGTTAATGCTCTGTGAGTAATGTAAATTTAAACTTCTAATACAATATCTATATTATGGGAAAAGGTTGACCTGAAATAGATACAGTATCAGATACCAAAATTGAGTAAAATGACAGATAATTTCACTCTCTGATTCCTAATTTTTAAAAGTTAAGCAGATTTGAAACAGTACTACAGAGACTGAACATAATCAGTATATTTAGTACAAGCTGTCATATTTGATTCCTGTCTTCAGGAACAACTAACACAAGCAAGGATTTCAAGTTTGGCAACTGTGTGCCCTGTATTCATTCCCACAGGCCTCAGAAGGATAATTCTTAAACCTACGAACTGTCTCATGCAGACTATTTTTTTTTTTCCTGAAAGACTATCCAATTACCTAGGGCTGTGCTGGGAGTACCTGAGGAAATAGTAAAAGGAAATACAACTGTGAGCCACTGTGGTTTGATTCCTCTCCAGATACTTTGAAAATATTTTGGCAAAAACAAGATTTTAAGTAAAACTGTTTCCTTTGGTAACATACCGAGGACTGCAGGTTTTACATTTTTGTACTTAGTGTGGAGGGCCAAAAATAAAAAAACAACCCTGTGTGTGAGAAGGTTGTACACGTGGTAATAATACTGGTGGGGAAGAAAGAGAGAGCAAAGTGGGAGTGAAAGGAGTGGGGAATTTGAACAAGATGAAGAGAGAAGACAAGGAGAGAACATAATACAAACATCTATTTTCTGCTGGGAAAAGGAACCACACAGAGCTTCGAGAAGGAAAATCTCTTGGGTACTTTAGACTTCTAAGTAGTGACAGTATGATGGTTTGTTCATCAAAGGATGACTGTGATGCAAGAGAAGAAAACCATGGTTTCTTTTACCCTGTTTTGTCATCCAGTGGTGTCAGAGAAGGAGCTCTTGAACTGACAATGATAAGTTGGATTTCTTTTCCTGAGAGGAGATTCCTGAGAGTACTTATTACTTTTTCTCTCTGAAGTTTTTCTGAAGAATCAAAAGAAGTACCATGTAAAGCATTCTAAATTCACTATGCATACTGAGTTTTCTAAAGCCAACAACATCCTGGGCTGCATCCAGATCCCTGTGGGCAGCAGAGGAAGGAGGGAATTCTGCCCCTCTGCTCGGCTCTCTGAGACCCACCTGGAGCACTGCATCCAGCCCTGGGGTCCCTGCACAGGAAGGACATGGACCTGTTGGAGCGAGTCCAGAGGAGGCCACCAGTGTGATCCTCTCCTATAAGGAAAGACCGAGGGAGCTGGGATTGTTCAGACTGGAAAAAAGGCTTTGAGGTGACCCAGTTGTGTCCTTCCAGTGCCTGAAGGGAACCAACAAGAATGATGGAGAGGAAATATTTACAAGAGCATGGAGTGACATAACAAGGGGAAATTGTTTTAAACTGAAAGAGAGTATGTTTAGATTAGATATGAGGAAGAAATTCCTAGTAGTGGAATGGTGAGGGTGGTGAGGCCCTGGCACAGGTTGCCCAGAGAGGTTGTGGATGCCCTATCCAGGTCAGGTTGCATGGAGCTCTGAGCAACCTGGTCTAGTGAAAGTTGTGTCTAGTGAAGTTGGAACTAGATAAGCTTTAAGATAATTTCCAACCCCTAATTAGGAGGTCTATGACTATTTGAATTAAGTAAGTGAAACATTAATTCCTTTGACCTTCAGGACTGATTGCTTTCTTTAGAAGATCTTTGTGTTTGTTTGGCTGCCACTGATTACAGCTTGCCCAAATCCCAACTCTCTTACACTTATTTCATTGCTGTCCTGCTCTGTACCTTCACTCACAACTACCATGACAATTGACAGTTAAGACAACAGTGCTAAGCCATTGTCATTATTCATCATAAGTAAATTAGCCAGATAAGCATAATGTAAACACTTCTCTTCATTTGTTCATTTCCAAATGTAAGAAATTGTAACTCCTTTTCAAAACATTCAAATAGATATATATTTATGTGTTTCTTTCAGTTTTTGTTCTACTTGGGAGACAGTTTTTTAAGTCTGAGTTACTGTTTGTTCTTGTAGAAATGCTCACCTTGTCAGAGTGGGTCAAATTCTTTCTGCTTTGGATGGAAATGCAGTGGGTTAATGTCTGTTCACATCACAGCTTCTCCTCAGAAGAATACTTTGCTTTTGTCCTGAAGCCACTGGTTGCTGGGAAGGACTCAAGGAAACCATTCTTTAAAAATAACTGTAGAATGGAAGTCAACTTCATTGGGATTACACAGGTGCTTACTTATACTTTTGCCAGCTGTACTGATGTTGAAATAATTGTATTGTAAGTTACCAAGCATATGAGCTGTGAACTTTATAGTTGTCAGAAGACAAGGCTGCAAATCAAAACGAAAAAAGGAAGAAGGTGTAAGAAATGAGTGCATGGAGATGGCAAGGGTCGCACAGGATTGAGTTATTTCAGGAAGTAAGTCTCTGGAGAGGTTGTGTGAAGCAAGAGCCAGGAGGAGCACACTGATACAAGGCTCTACAGAATTGTGATGGAGCTGAGTTTTGATATTTGGAAAGAAAAACAAATGGACTTATTTAATGAATGTACTGGAACTCATGGACATGATTTCCATTTGAACAAAGAGTTTGGATTGATTCTTACTTAGCTGAACCAGTCAGAACTAATATGAAATGAAATCTGAGGTGCTTTTCAGGGGGAAAAATATGAAACAATGCATAATGTCCTGTAACTGGCAACTTGCCTCTTTCCTGTACCATGCTAAATCATTTTTCTCAGATGTTGAGCTTCATTGTTCTTTGTACCTTATTGAATTCCCAAGTTATTACACACTGAAATCTAGTGTGTTTAACCATGTAGGCTACTTCTAAAGTTCCTTAATATACTTTGTTTATAATCTTTTTGTTGTTTGACCCTCTTCAGCTTAAATGCCTGGTTTTTTTCTTTTGTTTTTGCTTTGCTCACCTGGGAAACCTGAACATGCAAACAAACTGTGTTGCAGGGGATACCAACCTCCCATCAGTGACAGTACACTAACAACTACTGAAGCCATCCTCAGGAGTCCAGTCCAGACTTCTCCTTTGGTGATCAATGGAAGAAAGAAGGTTTTGAATATAACTGTTCTTTGAAGACTACCCTAAGTGGAACTGTATGAACACCTTCTTTAGGTGTTTGAAATTGAAATCCTGTTTTTCTTGTCTTTCAGGACAAGGTTACAAAATAGCCCCCAACTTTGAGCTGCTGTTCTGTTTTCTGTTTCTGAGACACTCAGAGGGACACTGAGACAAATTAATTTTGTTAATAAGTATCTGAAGAAAAAAAAATCGGTTGAGCAGTTCAGGGAATAGTCCTAGTTCAAACAGAGAAGAGTTAATGTGTGAGGAAACACTGTGTTTTCAAAAATCCAGTACATGTGGGTCAGTTGTTCCATAAATGATGAGTGTGTTCCATTAAAGTGTTACGCCAGGAAGCTTTAATTTCTACACCTAATTCTTTCATGATCTGAAGCCAGTTTTTAAAATGTTCATGTGCTGTCTTCAAAAACAAAGCTTTGATGGAGAAATTCCCTGGATTGTTTCAGTAGTGATCTGTTCTAGTGGTTTGCAGCATGCTGTGGAGAACTGAGGGAATTCTTCCTGGAATTCCTTGAAGATCTGTATTTTTAGTCATCTGTGTAACTATTCTGAAATTAAATGTGACTTGTAGCTCTAATTTTTGTAGTTTAGATTGACTATCTCTTTGGAATTGTGCTAGAGATGCTTATGGTTATAACTTAGAGCAATAGTTGGTGTATCCATGCAGGCTTTGGGTTGTGTTGCAGACTGGATTCCTTCTCTGCAATGGCACTAAACTTTGAAAGTGGGGTTCATGTCCTCACTGATCTTAGATCACAGTGGTCACAGCACTGTGTAGGAGTAAGTTATCCTCAGCTCATTACCACACAGAGTATTCACTAGAACTGTAGTCTCCAAGTTACAGCTAATTTACCGGCATGACTTTTTTCTTTCTGTTATGACTTTTTCTTTCTGTGCTCTTTGGTTTTGCCAGTTTCCTTTTTTATCAAAAAGATGATGTTTAGCCCATAATTCACCTCTGTATATACATACTTACACGTATGAAGCTCTAGGTTTACCTTCAACAGTCTGGCAAACTACCTCAGCCGACGTAAACTTTTCAACCATGGGCAATTTCAACATCCTGTTTGTGGACTCTCTTCAGCATCAGGCAATACCACAAGATCAGTGGCCTTCAATTCCTGTGGGCTGGCAGGTGTTCTACTTCAGAAAAGGATTGAACTCAGATTCATCCTCACATTCACCCTCAGACATCTTTCTAACTCCCCTAGCATGAGGAAATAAAGCAGTGTATTTGATCCTGTACTACTCCCCACTTCTTTCTATTTATTTTTCTACTTCACTGCTTACTCCTCTTTTGCTTATGTTCATTATCTGTAGACTTGCCTGCCCCCTGAGCTCTCCCAGTCACTGTCTTGTGAGGAATGACAGAAATGAAACAACTCAGAGAAGGTCATGATCCCTTCCCTTTGCAGCCTTCCTCTGACAGTGACAGATGACTGTCAGTCACAGCTTTTTGAACCACAGCCACTACTGGGTTGATATCCCTGTTCTTTGACAGCACTGACAACAGTCACAAGGTAACTCTTTGTGTACTAGACGTTTGGGGAAGAGTGGCTGAAAAGCTGCTCAATGGAAAAAGACCTGGGCGTGGCTGATCATGAGCGAGTTCGTGCCCAGGTGGCCAAGGAGGCAAATGGCATCCTGGCTTGTGTCAGCAATAGTGTGGCCAGTAGGACCAGGGCAGTGACTGCTTCCCTGTATTAGGCATTGGTGAGGCCACACCTCGAGTTCTGTGTCCAGTTCTGGGCCCCTCAATTCAAGAAGGACATTAGGGTGCTGGAGTGAGTCCAGAGAAGGGCAATGGAGCTGGGGAAGGGTTTGGAGCACAAGTCTGATGAGGAGCAGATGAGGGAGCTGGGGATGTTTAGCCTGGAGAAAAGGAGGCTCAGTGGGGACCTCATGACTCTCTGCTATTCCCTGAAAGGTGGGGGTAGCCAGGTGGGCATAGGCCTCTTCCCCCAGGAAACAGTGACAGGATGAGAGAAAATGGCCTTAAGTTGCATCAGGAAAGGTTTAGATTGGATATGAGGAAAACTTTCTTCATTAAAATGGTGGTCAGGCATTGGAAGAGGCTGGCCAGGGAAGTGATAGATTCACCATTTCTGGAGGGGATGTTCAAAAAACATGGATGTGGCATGTAGAGCCACAGTTTAGGGATGAACACAGCTGTGCTGGTTTAACTGTTGGACTTGATGATTTTGGAGGTCTTTTCCAACTTAGACGATTCTATGATTCTATGATTCCAGCTATAGGGTCCTCAACACAAGAAAGATGTTGCCCTGTTAGAAGTGGGTCCAGAGGAGGGCCACAAAGATGATCCAAGGGCTGGAACAATTCTCCTATGAAGACAGACTGAGCAAGCTGAAAGTAAAGAAGGCCCAGGGAAACCTCACTGTGGACATCCAGACCTTCCAGGGGATTTATAAAAAAGAGGGAGAGTGAATTTTTACGTGACAGAGTGACAGGACAAAGGGGAACAATTTTAAACTAAAAGAGGAGAATTTACATGTTAGAAAAACAAGAATTTCTGCTATTGGTTAGTAACAGCTTTTATCTCAGGCAATTTTATTAAAGGCAATTAACACTAGAGGGAAAGATATTTGCATTCTCGTCATAATTGTACTCTTCTGTTTTTCTTTGAATGTGAAAGTACACTGAGATAATGTGAAATTCAGAGCCACTCTTACTGTAGGTTTTTTCTTCTTTTGTGTCAACTCTGTTTTTCCTTATATCAAGGGTTGTGATGTGCTTCTGATTAATTAGTACCTAATCTGTTACATTAGTTCATAAATAACATGTAGACATTGAAGATGAAGATGCACTAACTAATGCTGAATTAATTGCTGTAGTTTAACTGTTAAAAAACCAAAAGTCTTGTTTTACATTTTGAAATAATCTAGACAAACCAGATTCTTTGAATTTCTTTCCAAATCAGTTGGATACAGACGCAGATTAGCAGGTGCAATGAAAAATGTTAGGCATCCTTTCATAGCACAGTGTTCAAACAGGGATTTTTTATCAGAGGAGAGACAGAGGGAGAAGCTGACACAGAGACATCTGTCGGTGACACAGGAGAGCAGGATTGAGTACCAGCACTCATTTGGGCTTCTGAGATGAGCCTTTCCATCCTGATTACCGTATTTGATTTGAATCATGGTGCTCTTACCTCCTTGTGCAAGAAGCATAGGTCTTAAATCAATAAAAATTCATACGAAAATTGAAACATTTTTCAATCCAGCACTGAATAACTTTTGTCTCCCTTTCAAACTAACAGAAGAAAACCAGATTTTGTTACAAGTGTTTAATGTAGAAATATGTGAGTAATTTCAAAACAAAATTGAGAACAGTTCTGAAGTCAAGGAATAATTTTCACAGTCATCCATATCAACCCAGTTCTGATTATACCAAGAAACAAACTGGAATCTCTTGCAGTCTCCCGAGTGCAGACACGAAGTAGTGAATAGTTCAAGCACCTTCTCCTTGATAAATAACACTTCACTGCTAGGACAAGTTTTATGAAAAAAAAAAAAAAAGCCATTTATGAAAAAAAGTTATTTTTTGTGAGCATTAATGAATAGCAGAAAATGGAGGCTGGTAAATGAGTTAATGGCTGCATGGCTATGAAACAGTAATGCTGTCATGGCTTGAAACTTATTTGCTCTGACTCAGGCTGAAAAGGAAGTTCTTCAGACTAGGTACAGATTTATTTTAAGGGGTGGCACCTTGGTTAATCTGACTCATGTTCAGTCTGTGGCTGGATAGAGTCCCTCTTGTTATGAAAAAAACCCTGATTTTTTTTATTGATGAAATAATATTAATTTGGATTTCCCATTTTTACAGCAGAGGAAAACAAAAATTAAACTGACCAGTGGGACATTCTGTCTGGAACCCTTAATGCATATTGAGTGTCAGCAACAACTGCTGGAAGACACTTCTGCTCCCACCACCATCCCCAGCCCTGTCTTATTTGCTTTTCACCTTACCTGTTAAAGTCCAAATGGGAAATGCAGCGTTACCTCTACAACTTGCACGGATTAGGACACACACTAACCTGTCCCAGAGTCTTGTTTTAGTGATTTACTCCATTATTTTCATTCTCTGCCTACTTTAAATCGTGATAATCTCAAGCCAAATCAAGAAAAAATGCAAATCAAAGCATCACATGTCATATTCAAAATAGCCAGCATGGTGAAAAGTGCTTTTTAAAGACACAGAAGAAATACACAGATGAAGAAACAGAAGAAAATCTGTAGTTGATCTGCAAAGAAATGCTTCTCCTTCCAGCATTAGGCTGGCTGGTACCCTTCCAATTAGCTGGTATTTGGAGTTTCAGTCTGTGCACATGCATTCCCTCTTCTTATTGTGGAATATGCTCCTTGTTCCATCTGGTCTTGCCTTTGCAGTTTATTACCTCCACAAATGTTTAATCTCTCTCCCTAAAATTCATTCTGTTCCCTCTGTAAGTAGGAGATAGCATGACCAATATCCTAAATATGTCTTTCATTGTAACACATGTTGTCTATCTATTTGTATATTAAATATGCATCGTGCAATCCTTTAAAAAGGACAATTATTAACCGTATTAACCACCAAATCATGGGTCTTGTTAATCAAAATCATAATACCCGAACAGGTATTATACCCACACAAACACCTCACTCCCACAGTAAATTAAGTTTTATGCCCATGTACAATAACCCACAATCATCGCCACTTTCTCTACAAGGAAGAGCTCTTGCTCACTGTAAAATCCCAGAAGTACCTAAAAGCCTGAAATGTTTTTTTAAACATACGTGTAAAGAGGCTGATGTTGGTTCTTTACCTCCTGGATTCAGAGAAAATTAAGGTCCCTGAGGAACCATTTTTTACAAAGATAGTGATTATTGTGCCACGTGAGAAATACACAAAAATCTACACCTCCACCCCTATTTTTTGGAAGTGTTAAGTTAACTCTCAAATATAAATTCTGTTGCCAGAACTTGGAAGAAAATGTTTTAACTCTTTTTGTTTTCCAAATGCAGTATACAAATGACTCAATTTTTCTCTTTTATATGTTATAAAGTATAATTTGCTTATTAGATTTTTATCCCCCTTCTTTATCTATTTATCATTTTTCAAGGAACAGTAACACAAAGCATTACCTTAATTTAACTTATTACAGTTGAGAGATGGTTTGGATTTCGGCCTAGATGCTTCTAAATAGGAATAAATTATTTGAGAATTGCCATGCTATCATGTCTGAGACAGAAAGCAGCAGTGAATCAGGAGGAATTTCTTCATAGAAAGAGTGTTTGGACACTGGAATGGGCTGCCCAGGGAGGTGGTGGAGTCACTGTTCCTGAAGGTGTTTAAGGAAAGACTGGATGTGGCACTCAGTGACATGGTCTGGTTGACACAGTGGTGTTGGGTCATAGGTTGGACTTGACAACCTCAGAGGACTTTTGCAACCTATTTTATTCTGTGATTCTGTGAATGCTTGTGATGACAGTACAAAAAAAGTCTGCATATGCTGATCTTTCCTAAAGCCTACTCTGTGCTTTTAGAATTATGTGGCTAATGACTTCCTGAGTTGAAGATTTTATCAATGAATTTACCTGCTATTAATTAATCTAATATATATTTTCATACCTTAACTGACAACAGAGTATTCTGACCTTCATAGAAAAGGGGTTAAGTTATTGTTCCTTCACCTTCTCAGGGATTGAGTTGAGGCTAAGTAGCCTGTAGTTCTACAGATTCTCCATATTGCCCTTCTTGGAGACAGGAGTGATATTTTTTTCTTGTGTGTCTCAAGAACCACCCCAGATCACCATGACTTTTCAAAAACTATTGAGTGACCTTACAATGACATTGACCAACTGAGAAACCCAGTGAGGTTGGAGAAGACTTCACCTATCAGTGGTCTGTAGATGAGAAACTGATGAAGACATTCTGACAGCAGAATTCTGGAAGATTGGAATGCCTGTGTAATTCTGGAAGATTGGAATGCCTGTGTCATTCTGGATACAGTTCAAGATCATGGCTGATACCAGTCATTTGGAAAGGCCCCCCGGGGAAACATGGTTCAACTGCTGCAAATACTGCCTGTATCTCCCTCCTTCTAGCTTACCTCATTTTTTTTGCAACAGATGTCAGAGAAACTCTGTGGGCCAAATGGAAAGCTTTCTGGTGTGGAAAGGTACAGCTGGGTGCTGGGGCATGGTCAGCCAACCACTTTGTTCCTTCTTGGAGTCTTTCCAGAAGTTATGGGGTTTAGCTCACATACAATACCCAGCCATATGAGCACTTCTATCAGAACTGAGTCTGGTTTACTTTGCAGTGGCACAGGCAAAGAGTGTTTACAGTGCTTAATCTAAATGTGAGTGTTATGGGAGACTGACATCTCAGGGCAAGGCTGATCTTCCACAAATGAATCGTGATTAACCAACTCCTAAGACCTTGTTGTAATGCAAGAACTGTTGTTTCACAAGGTTTTGCACAATATTGTTAAATATAGAGTGACTGGAAACATTGTGCTTCTATTACCACCACCAAGAAAGAAAAATGCCAGAAAAAAAGAGGGAGAAGCTGCAGAAATCAGAGCCTGGGGCTTTTTCTATGGAGGTGGAAAACTTCTGCTACTTGACAGCATTATTCCATTGAGTGGTTTTGTTGCACTGTTACAAATTACAGCTTCACTGTGGGGATCTTCTCTGAAGGAATCTGTGATCTCTGAGAAAATTTGCCCTTTCCATGCTGATTTGTGACTCAGTGAAAACTATAGCCTTACTGTGCAATCACATGATCTTAATACTTTGACCTTTTTTCTTCTTTCCCTCCTTCAACAGCTGCTAACTGTTTTTTGTTTTCATATTAATTGTAACACTTCTGATGTGAGGCTCCAGTCTTGCTCACAGATGTGCATGGGAGGTAAGAAAGAATTTCTGCTGAGAAAACAAGCTTATTTTAATGCTAAATCTCTACTTACAGAGAAATGTTCTGGGGTAAGACTTAATAACAGATGTTTTTTTAAAGCCATTGTAGGCTGTTCTTCTACTTTCTTTTTTTATGGCCTCAAGCTTAATTTTAAAAATATATATAATGAATCTTAAAGCATGAATTTAACTAAAAACAAATTCAGATGAAAGGGAACTGCCTTTGAAGATTTCCTAGCTTGCAAACCAACCTGATTGAGTCTAAGGCTGTATATTGAAATGGTTATATTATGGTCTTATTCTCCTCTCAGTAGTTTCCCTCTCACTCTTTTTGTCTTTATTCTCTTCTATGTAAGAGGAAGACAGAAACGAGGAGTTTGTTGCATAGCAGAAGGGCAATCCAAGACTGGCCATCCAGCTCTTTGTGACCTGGAAGTTCTCTGTTTGCATCAGATGATGCTGGACCTGCTTTTGATTACTTATTAAAGAAGGAGCCCAGCAGTTGTGCAAGACTCTGCATCCTCAAACAGAAGTTCAGACACCAGAGCTGGATTTCCCACTTTCTCTATTCTCTTGCAGATTAAAGAGCTACTGTTTTTTTTCAGCACAGTCTGTACAGTTGACATATGTTTATGCAGCACTGGTTCCAATAGTGTTATCACTTTAATTGTCAGTTAATTTTTTCTGTGTACATAGACTATATGGGACAATACTGATTTATTCATGTTAATCTAAGAGTAAACCATGACCCATTTTATTTGCAGCGTGGTTAGCTGTGGTATTCATGGCAGCTCCTCTGAATATTTTTGATGAGGTCTTTAAGTATGTGTAATACCGAAAACACATTCCCATTCAGTAGGTCTCATGTAAGACGTTAAGCCCAACAGGGCAAATAGCTCCTAGAAAAATTCCATAAACATTAAGCATATTTATGCCATAGCATTAAGCTTGGTCAATTTGAACCTTACTGTATTGTGGTATAAGAGGCATCTTGTTTGCTTTTATTTACCTTCTCACTAGTAAATGTATTTTGGTTAACCACAATGGCAAGCCTAGGCAAGACAGATCCTTCAACAGATCCTTCTTCTCAACAAAGTAACATTCTTAGTTTCTAGGGCAGCAGACTGGATTCTGAGTAATAAGGTTTTTATAAGTCTTGTTGTAAATCTGAAACCATAAACATGTCTACTTTTCTATTAAACCTGCTGCTGTGTTTGAGGCACAATAAGTTCTCTTTTAAATCTGATGGTAGCAAGCATGTTGGTTTTCCAGTTTTGATTGCTGTTGATTTAACATTTGCCAGCACCTCCTGCCAAGCTGTTGACCTAAGTCATGGTCCCTGGTGATGTCATTAACAGTGCCTAGAATTTAGTAGCTGATGGTACCTGCTGGTAAGCAGAAAAAGTTTTCATACACCCCTTGTTTTGTTGCACATGTGTTTGGGAACTGTAGTAAGGAACTGTTTCTTTCCACAGTTGATTTCTAATTGGTCGTTTTTTGATAATAGATTCAACAAAGATTTGTGCCTGGTGAAGTTTCAATTGCGACATTTACTTGGTTTTTAATAATACAACGTTTCAAATACAACTTGAACGCTGCTAACAATGAAAATTATTTCTGGAACTTTTCTTGCATTCTTCTGCCACTGCAGGGTACTTCCCTCCTACTGAGGACAACAGAGTTATTCCCATGAGGAAAGTCTATTCACATTGGCAAAATCAACAGGCCCAATGCCCTTGCTATATTCTTTTCCTTTGGGATATATTAGGAGTTGTACGGTGAAGTATTTCTTCTGAATGCTTACAATAGCTGTGTGTCATTTATTGTGCTGGTGAGAATGATACAAGATCACACCCTTGACTCTTTGGTGTGTTCATGTCAGTTTCATGTGCTTCTGGAGACTGCAGGAATCTGCTCAGCTGAAGCAGTGTTTAGGATCAAGGTCTCACATTGAAATGAAAGTCATATATGCACTTTCATATTCAAAGTTTACTATAACAGTTAAATCAGAAATAGGAATGAAGCATAACATTGCTTATGTTCCTCTATTATTTCTATCCTCATCTCAATGTCAACAGTTAGGACACAAGCTCATGCATTTACTTAGAGGCACCACCATGTGACACAGCAAACAGAATTTTGCTATTTCGACATGTGTAAATGAAGGTTGGAACTGATCCAAGTTCCTTAATCTCTGTGGACAGCTGCAACTGCAAAACCAAAAATTAGTGTGTCCTGGAGAGGCCTCAAATTTTCTTGAGTATTTTTCTAAAACTAAATCAAAGAGTAACACATTCCATCTAAACCATGGTTAAGTGCCTCTATGGTGCTTGGAAAATATGCCTATCCCCCTAGACTTCTGGATATTTTTCCAGTTTCTCTATAATCAGTTTGCATACTATTTCTCATGCAGCATGTTTCTGAGTTTCCTTAGTCAGTCTGAATATGGTCATCTGACAATTTTAAGGTCTCACTTTCACACAAGATACCTTCTTATGAAGACAGAAGAAAGCAAGCTGGGAGAAATTGTTGGGAAAAAAGAAGGGCAAAGCATTAAGAGGAGAATCCTGACTGAATGTATCATCTTCTTAAATTTTAAACTACTTTCTCTTAATAAATATGAATACTCAAAAGGTTTAATAAAAGCATATTGTACATTCCTATGCATATATAGATGTGTATGCATATGCATAAATGTATACTAGGTGTGTATCTCACCTCCTGTTTTGTGAAATGTTCCTGTATCTCAGTGCAAACTTGAACTCTTTGTGGAGATCTGTTCCAAATGGTTACTTCAGCTTCATAGGTTTCACCAAGGGAAAATTCCCAGCAAGGGACAGCAAAGGAACATATTCTTGGTGAAATTTGTGTGCTTTTAGCCATTTTGCAGGATTTGCAGGAACTGCAGCTTTTTGGAAGGGCTTGGAAAGGTCTCTTGTTTGCAGGACATGTGAGTTTCAGGCCTTTGACCTGAAGTTTAAAACAGGGCTTAACAACAAAGCTCTGTGCTGTCACACCTGACTCACACCCTTATCTACTAGATCAAGAACTTGGGTGCTTTTTCTAAACTCAAATCCTCTGGGGCTTGAGACAAATCCTTTGGGAGATAGAGATTTTCTGCTAAAAAACTAATTCAAACCTGTTCCAAAAGATGACATTTGTGTGTTGAGGATTTGTATAAGTCATGTCTCAGCTAATCCTGCAGAACCAAGGTCAGGAAACTTATCTGGATGATGCTTCCTGTTTATTTATAAGTGAAGGACAGAATGCTCATTTGCCCCAGCACCAGCAGACTGGATTGCAAGGTCTTCTCTGCTTTCAGATTTGGAGAGGCAGCATTTCAAAGATAGGAAGCAAAACCTACAGATACTAAAACACATTAATAGTGAGTCATTAAAATGACATAAAAACATTGTAAAGGAGGTTTTGCTGTTGGAACTGCTGCCCTTTCTCCCTCTTTAGATATCTCTGTAATCTTCATCACAGGCTTTGAAAGTGCCAAGGTGCATAGTACTCTTCCTTAAAGGGTATGTACATTCTTGAGCCTTAGGGCTCTTTAGGTGACAGTGTGTGACAATTGGGATGGCTTGAATCAGAAGATAAGGTCAGTATGATCAGATAATCATACTGCTCCAGTAGAACAATATGCAGGAAAAAAAAGAGAGGAAATGCATGAAGAGAGGCTGAATAGCAAAAAAAAAAAAAAAAAAAAAAGGTAATATCCTTAGGAAATAAGTACAACAAGCAACAAGGGACATGCTGAAGCATGAAGCTGATTGAAGACAATAGGAACAAGAGCAGAAAGCACAACAAAATCAGAAAGACAAATTATCTCACAAAATTCTGACTGAATAGAAAGCACTCTTAAATTAACTTGTCAAACATGATAAGAAATTAAATGGGTATTTGGGCTGGTATTTTACCTAAGGCAGCAAAATGCCAGGAGCAATTCTGACTCATGTGTTTGTGAGTCAATTCTTCATCAGATAGCTGCTAGAACAAGAACTATTTAATGTGAAAATAATTTTTTGTGCTGATCTAAACAAATTGAAAACATTTTCATTTGTTTTTCATGAGCAACACAGATGTTGTTTGGCAACTTCCATACAAAACACCACAGATAAAAACCGTAACAGCACAGCGGAAATGGATGGACTCTATTTTTTCAGCAGAACCAAAGATTTCTGAAGTTTTATACACTTTTTGCCAGGGAATGAGGGAGATTAAATAAGTTTGGGGTCTCTGTGTTTGTGTAGTTTCATCCATCTCATGTGGAAACAAAAGAAAAACCGCAGGTTTCCTCCTCATGCTGGAAAATCCAGTCGGCAGGATAGGACATTCTTTTAAATCTACTGAGCAGTTTAAATTCATTTAGCTGTACTGCATATGCATTTTCTACAGGTATAAACCAGTAACTGAAAGGCTAATCTTGGAGTTTGCAATGAATGTGCAACCTGTACAGAAACTTCCAATTTTTCATAGCTGAATGCTGTAGTCCTTAATCCAAACATTTTGTTTCCACTAGGATTTGGCAACTTTACATTTATAAACCTAGCTGTTTGTCCACCCAGAGCACAAATTGTATGTCATTAGCCACAAATTAATTTTGGAGTGAAATTGCCTCTCCTGCCTTACCTTCTGCTCCCTGGCATACACACAGGTTCTCTCAATAAACCTGCAGGTAGATAATGTGGCAATAAGACCAAAGACTATTGCTGCATTACATGGTTGAGGGCCAGCCCTTTCTCAAGCACTGTCACTGAAGACGATTTCATTAGCCTTAACTATATCCTCTAAATATCTCACTAAATAATTCATATGATTTTTCAACCTCTTTCACATTTAAATTTTTGAATACTATACTGACAGACAATTAATGTCTCCCTTTAGATATCCCATAGCCAAGTTATGTACATATTTATCTGCTTTATCTTTCCTCATAAATTCAGCCCTTAAATAATTGTTTTGTTGTTATGTGAATCTATTCCAGTTTGGCACAATCACCCTTATAGTTAGTTGCTCAAAACCAAATGTATTTTTAGCTATGGTCTCACCAGAACCCTACAGACAGTGTTATGTAACCTCTCTTCCCCATGACCTAATGCTCCACAGCTTGTAAATAAGTTTTTCTTGCTACTATATTGCACTGAAAATTTATATTAAATATCTTGTCTCTGTCTCTTTCAAAATATTTTTTTCTATGGTAACTCTCTTTCTTTCTACATATTTCTCCTTTGGTCCTCATCTGGCAGTAAGTCATTCCCCAGAAATGCTTGCACTGTGTGTTTCTAGTTATAATAGCAGAATAATGGCTTATGATACTAGTAAAAGATTTTAGAATTCAGTGTTTACTTTCCAGCTCTGTGGAAAATGAGGCAATATAACTCTATGTGACTGTGCTGTGCGCCTAAGTGCATTTCACCTCTGCAAAACACCTATATGTGCTGATATTGAGGCTGTTGAAATGCTCTCAAAAATATCTTTATTTGTTGTTATGTTTTCATCTACAGTAAAAATTTCAGTAGTATTTTCTGTCCTTTGCAGTATTTACTGCTCCCTATTTATCTGGGATTTCATAGAATCTACTTGTATGAACCTGCCAAATATCTGCCTAAGTTTAGCATGACTCTAGATAGGTTGGTACATAAAATAAAAGGTAGGTTGACAAAAGAAATCCCCAAATGTCTACATAGTGTTTGAATGTCTGAGCAATTGTTTCTCCAAATAAAGGTTTCTGAGAAGCACAGACTCACTAGCAACTGGTGCTGGTCTTGTGCAAGGCAGTAAAACTATTCACACTGTTCTGCAGCTTGCTGGTACTTGGAGCTGGATCAGTTAGCCTTAAAAATGGCATGGTGTGTGAGCTGGCTGTTCCCAGCAGCAATAGCCAGAGCATTAATGTTGACATCTACCAAATTGGAAAACACTCCACCTGTTTGTTTAGGTACCCTCATGTCTACATCAATGAGGTGATATATACAGTGTATGTGCATCTCTGGCAGGGGAGACCTCATGACCCAGGATATGGAGGAGTCTGAGGTGTTCAACGACCTTCATCCACTGTAGGAGATCAGGTTCAAGAGCATCAAAGGAACATGAAGGTGCATAAGTCCATGGGGCCTGATGAGATTCATCCCTGGGTCCTGAGGGAACTGATGAATTACATGGCTATCCATTGTATTTCAGAAGCCATGGAAGATCCCACTTAACACTGGCTCCGGGTGCCTGCTTGAGGCCATTCAGCATTATTCTGGGAGTGACCCTGGCTTCATGGGGGCTGCCACTTGCAGTTTCCCCAAACACAGGGCATCCTCCAGCAGCTCTTTTAGTGCTGGCTCCTCTGGGTGAGAGAGAGCCCCGAGCCAATGTTGCGGGCGCAGGCGAGAATAAAGGCCAGAGAGAAGGGCCCTGGTGTGATTTCCAGCTCTTTTATTTCCCAGGGAGACGCAGCAGGGAAGGCAGGAGAGGGTCCAGGGTCCAGGAGAGGCGGCGCAAGGATCTGGCAGAGCTCAAGTAACCAGGAGCACGGACTGGAGGGCAGCAGGTGATTTATAGGGATACAAGCAGGGGAAAGTAACCAATTGGGATACAAGGATTTGCATGTAACCAATAAAGAACTGAACAGCAACGAAGTTTCCAGAACGTAACCTTATACAGAACATGAAGTAATGGGGTAACTAACCAATGAGCTGAAACATGTAAACAACGTTGCAAGGGACGCTGGGGGTGAGCCAGAAAGCTCACCCT
>VZRZ01006029.1:888008-919798 GCA_013398175.1 Climacteris rufus | reverse complement strand
AAGTTTCTAGAACTTAACCTTTTACAGAACATGAGGTAATACAGTAACTAACCAATGAACTGAAACATGTAAGCGAAGTTGCAAGGGATGCTGGGGGTGAGCCAGAAAGCTCACCCTAACCACGGAGTGTGTCTCTGACAGTGGCAGGCTCAGGCTGACCCCCATCAGCTGCATGCCTCTGGGGTGTGGCTTCTGCCACACATGCTGCCACACCCAGTGACTAGGAAAGGGAGTCCTAACCCCCATTTTTGCAAAGGGAAATAAGAAGGACTTGGGGAACTGCAAGGAGGTCAGTCTCACCTTGGTGAATGGAAAGGTCATGGTGCAGATCCTCCTGGAAACTCTGCTACGGCACACAGAAAATACAGAGCTGACTGGCGACAGCCAACATGGCTTCACTAAGGTCAAATTGTCACCTTCTACAACAAGGTTTAAGTATTGTGTTGGTGGTTAAGGAAGAGTGACTGAGATCCTCTGCTGGGAGTTGTGCTAAGCATTTGACACTGTCCCACACAACATCTTTGTCTCTGAACTGGAGAGACATGGATTTGATGGATGGGCCAGTCAGTGGATAAGGAATTGGCAGGATTAACAGCTCTATGTCTGAGTGGAGACCAGTGGCAAGTGGTGTCCCTCAGGGGTCAGAGTTGGGACCAGCACTGTTCCACATCTTTGTTGGTGACATGGACAGTGGCATTAGCGCACCCTCAGCAGGTTCACTGATGACACCGAGCTGTGAGGTGCAGTTGACACTCTGGAGGGCAGGGATGCCATCCAGAGGGATCTGCACAGGCTAGAGAGGTGGGTTTGTGAGAACTCCCTGAAGTTCAACAAAGCCAAGCGCAAGGTCCTGCTGGAGGAATGCCAAACACAACTACAGGCTGGGTAGCGAATGAATTGAGGTCAGCCCTGCCCAGGAGGACTTGGGGGTGCTGGTGGGTGAGAGGCTGGACATACCCAGGCCATGGGCACTCCCAGCCCAGAAAGCCAAACATGTCCTGGGCTGCATCCAGAGCCCTGTGGGCAGCAGGGGAGGGAGGGGATTCTGCCCCTCTGCTCTGCTCTGGTGAGACCCACCTGGAACACTGTATCCAGCACAGGAGGGACATGGACCTTTTGGAGAGAGTCCAGAGCAGGGCCATGAAGTTGATCAGAGGGATGGAACACCTCTACTGTGAAGACAGCCTGAGAGAGCTGAGTCTGTTTAGCCTGGAGAAGGGAAGGCTCCAGGAAGGCCTTACAGGATATCCCAGTACCTGAAGGGACTACACAAGATTAGGAGAGGAATTTTATAGATGGGCACGTAGTGCTAGAACAAAGGGAAATGGCTTCAAAATGAGAGAGGACAGGTTTAGACGAGGTATAAGGAAGAAATTCTTTATTGTGAGGGTGGTTAGGCACTTGAACTGGTGGCCCAGAGAAGCTGGAAAGTCTCAAACCTGGAAGTGTTCAAGGCCAAGTAGGATGGGGCTTTAAGCAACCTGGTCTAGTGGAAGATGGCCCTGCCCATGGCAAGGGGCTGGAACAAGAAGACTCTTTCAAACTAAAGCATTCTGTTATTCTGTGGCCTTGTAAGAAAAAATTAAATACTGTGTAAGTTATAATACAACCGTGAAAAGAAACAATATTCATGTCCATTTCCTTTTCAGTACTAGATATTAATCCTTTCCAAGGTGAGTTTTGCTGGTACTTGAAACCTGCAGATGTACATGGATGCTCTCAGGAAAACCACAGCAGTTCTATGCACCGAGGAAGCACCATGGGGTGTTTCGCTCGTTATAGTACCAGTTTTTCACTCCAGAAAATTTTGAATCTGTATCTTCAGTAAAAAACTCTTACTCTGTAAATCCAAAGGTTTCATCATCAGCATGTCAAATACCTGCTGCAATGGTTAATTCTGAAGGGATGAGATATTTTTCCTGCTGTCAGGCTGGACAGTTCAACCACAAAAAGCTGCTGTGTGAGCCCCAAAAGGCACATTTGAACGTAAAATATCACTGGTTTTGTTTATGTCACCCACAGTCAGCATCAGTTACTGTTTCTGTGTTTGAACTTAAATGTTTTCTTTATCTATCTTTTTGTTAGTAAAACAACGTTCATTCGTAGAATGATTTATGTGCATCTTAATTTTCTCCTTCTCCCCAGCTCTGAGAAACTGTAGGTAAATGTGAGTAGAAGTTTACCTTAAGCCTAGGAATAAAATATAGGGGCACATTGACAGCTAAGTGTACTTTGGCCCCTAATCTAGTGAACCACTGGCTTAATCTTTGAACCTTGAAAATGAATCCTGTTGCATGACTTTCATGGTAGCTATTCAAAAATGTTGGACTTAATACACACCTCACATCCAATAGACAAAACAGACTTCACTAAACTCTTCAGCATGTTGTGATATTTAATTTCTGCTCATGCATGTGCTAAAGGAATGTCTTGAGGTCTCAGATAATGAGATGAGTAATAATCTGTTATTGTGTTGAAAATCAGGGGGGAAATCTCTACTGTATTCTTAGCAAATTTTTCTTTCATAGTCTGTGGGCTTGTACTGAAAATGTCTCTGTAAGCTCTCCTGTCAAACCCAGGCTCATTGGCACAATGGCACAAGGTTTTAATTTGCTCAGAAATTAAGCTGGTAACTGTCAAATGAAGAGCCTCTTACCTGTCTGAACCAATCCCTGTTTTTGACACATGCCACTGGCTGTTGCTTCATTTGGAAATACCACAAACAGTGTTTTTTGTAACTGACAGCCTAATTACTGTCTAGTGATTAGAGTTGGGCATAATAGACTGTCTCTTGGATCTCTTTAGCTATTAATGCTTTACATGAACATTTCATAACTTAAGATCATAAAATGGAAAGCTAAATTAGTTCACAGGCATGAATGGACCTGAAAGGTTTTACCTTGGCCACATTTTTCCATCTGGTTAACCATTCTTAGTAACTCTCTTATTAGAGCACATGCACATACTTTGAAAAACAAAAGTTGTATCACCAACACCACTGGAACATAAATGTCTGCGCCTACAGTGCCTGATAGGCTTTAGGTAGGCCAAAGCCTCATCCTCCCCACTTAGCCTTAAAAATACTTTTTTGTTTCAAATTGTATAACTCCTTCAGCAGTCACAGCTGTGCCAGGAGCCCGGCCTTGGCTGGGGTGGGTTTTCTTTGTATCGGTTACAGTGGGCCCTGCCAATGCCTCGGCTCCGCTGGCTGCCCACGGCTGTTGTTCTCCCAGGGCAGCAGCTCCTCTCTCCTTGGCTGCTGGTGCTGTCGCTCCAGCCATGCTCACGGCCTTGGGTGTACAGGCCTGATGCTTCCAGCTGCTCCCACACCTCAGTGCTGCTGGCTCCTGGAGCAGGAGCAGATGCTGGTTGAGGAAGGGAGCAGCCAGTGAGGGCCAGAGCGGTGGCTGCAAGAAAAGCCAGCCTGTCAGATATCTCAATGAATGTGTGCTGGCAGAGACCCTGAAGAGTAGAGAGCTGAAAGGAAAGACAGAGGGGGCCCAATAAAAAGGACTACAAATCCTCTGGGAACATCAAAGTTAGATAATAGGTTTTGTGGAGTTTTTCATGAGATGTCTGGTTTTATCAACAAGAGCAATGATTTGCTGTCAGCTCTTCAGCGTGGTGGTGTTCTGGAGAAAACCTGTGTCAAAAATCACTGTGCAGCTAGTAGTCTCAACACCTACACTTCTGCACAAAATAATTTAACTTTCAACTGTCCCAGCAAAGTCAACAAGCTACGTTTTCTTCACAGTATCAGCCCAGAAGCACAAGATTGAAGAGCAAAAGGGACAGAATGACCACTCAGAGCTGCTCACAAGAAAAGACCTCATCAGATTACATTTGCAGTGACTACTGTTCTGCAATTCAAAAGTGAAAGCAAGGGTCACAAACATTTTCTGTTGTCTCCAGAACGTCCTGGTGATCCAAGTCTCCAGAAGCTGGAATACTGGTCTAAAGACTGCCTCCTGGATAAAGCCCTTACAACACCATTTTAATATCAACAAACCAAAAGAGAAACCATTGGACCAGGAGACATTACTACCATTCCTAATTAATTAATAACACAAGGTTAATTAGGCTGGACACAGCTATTTTATGGACGTGAAGAGCTCTTTGCAGACGTGCAACCATCCCAACCATTACCCATCCCAACCATGCAGTTTTGATAGTATTTACCCATTTAGTGACCACAATTCCAGCCTTATCAGGGCAGCTGACACTACCAGATGGGCAACAATAGGCCTGGAGTTGAGCCATCAGCTTTGTACGAGGCTGATGTGTGTGCAAAACCATTTATTTTTCAAACTGTCATTACTGGATTTCCAATTAAAAAAAAAAAAAGGCTGCTTCTAACATAAGACTTCTGTTCCCTGTGAATGTTTTTCCATACGAGCTCCAGTTAAAAGAAATTACCCTGTTTTCTGAAAAATTATGAAGGGATCCTTGAGCCTTTTTGCTGCAGGAATTGGTTACCTTTTCTCACAGTTCCATGGGCCTGCCAGCCTAAGCATCCAAAGCAGACAAGAGAACCGAGCAAGTAAACAAATTTCTACCTCTCTGTTATGATTTTGCCCTTCTCAAGTATTGCAAAATAGAAACACCAACAAACAACTATCAGAACCTGAACCTTTACCCTAGTTTTTGTAGGCTGAACCATTCTGAGATATGTCTCTAGGGAGTGTTTATTTGTGGTGTAGAAATGTCGCAGGCTGCCAACACATCAAAAAGCAAACAGAGCAATAAAAGCTGGGCTATTTTTGTTTGTTTTATTCACCATGCTTCATAAAGAGGGAACTAGCTGGCTAATGAAATTATATAAACCTATTATATGAATCCCTACATAAATATAAAATCCAAGTTCAGTTTGCAGAGTGACTTGTAGGGAATTACAACATTATTGGATTATGATTATTAGGACAATTTCCCTCTCTTTTAGAGAATGCAAATGAATCATAGAGGAGTTGTGGATTTTAGCACAAGTGATTAATGATAGCAGGAATCTGACCTCGTGTCTTCCCAGGTTTTTCTTCAAGCTTGGGAACAAGAAGAATACCCTGTGCAAAATATTCCTATTCTATATTTCCTGTAATCTACCATGGGCAGTAATTGGGCCACCCC
Organism: Climacteris rufus; assembly: GCA_013398175.1. Taxonomy (NCBI): domain Eukaryota; kingdom Metazoa; phylum Chordata; class Aves; order Passeriformes; family Climacteridae; genus Climacteris; species Climacteris rufus. Next base: position 914,677 of record VZRZ01006029.1, on the reverse strand, counting down.
AGGCTGCCTGGGTTCCACAGCACTGAATTGGGATTCACTGGGATTCAAAACTGGAGTGGGTCTGTAAGTTTTCAGAAGCTGAGTAGACAAGGAACACATCACTCACCTATCAGAGGTAGGGAAAGAGTCATAAGATGTACCGTGACTTCTGGCCACAGCTGTGAAACCACACACTGCCCCTCTTTGCAGGTTAAACTTCCTTCCTGTTTCAAATGCAGGATTTGGGCAATTAAACAGAAATCTAAAAAGAAAGATCTATAGAGAACATTTCACAAAGTTACTCTAAACATTGTTTAGCAAAGTCCTCCGCAATCCTTTGAAAAATGATGGGCATATTCAAAGGCAATTGGGGTCTGTTTCTGATGGGTCACACAGACTGGTATCTGGAAATTTTCGTACATAAGCAACAGTGAAACTGATGATAACTAATGTGGAACATAGGCACACCTCTCTTCTACAAATTTTTCCCCAGCCTCCATATCAAGAAGTATTCCACCCATCAAGATCAGTGTTGTTTTTGATATCTACAAGCATTACCCAAACACAGTTACTTAACTTTTAGCCATGACTCAGCCAAGAATCAATCCAGACTGCCCTCTTTGTACATCACAGTTTCTCTGACTTGATATACCTTTTGGGGTGGGTGCAGAAGCTTAACATTCACCCTAAAAGTAAATAAAATTTAAAAAGTTTTTGTAAGAGCTCGTTCCATCTAGGCATCATTTGTTTAGAAACTGAATGTGAGTGCATTTCAATATTTACCGATAGGGCTATACGAGGTGGCCCCTAGAGAGGCAGAAAATTTGGAAAGTTTAGTGGGGAGTTTGTTGGGTGTTTTTGGTTGGTTTGGTTTGTTATTGTTGTTGTTTTGCTTGTTTGCATTTTTTGTTTGTTTTGTTTTGATTGTTTGTTTTGGGTTTTTTTGGCCTCCATTATTTAATATTATTTAGTAGCAGAAAAACCTCTGTGTTTGAAATCTCACTTGAATGTGTTCCTGGGATGTAGACTATGAAAAGAACTTTCAGTGGTCTGCAAAGAAACCAGATGGTGCAAACATTAAATAAGAGTCTTGTGCCCTATGGGAGACTACTTAATCTAAGTTCTTGAGAGCCACTGGGAACCAGCCAGTGCCTCTTTCTTAAAAAGTAGGATATTCATTACTTGCTATGTATGTCTAGATGCCACAAAAGTGGCAAGATCATACATAGTCTGGGTACAGCAGGCAAGTAAGATTATTAAGAGCAGTCCTCTTCTTCATCCTTCAGGATTAAGGGGTGCAAAGGGAAAGGCTCTGAGCTTCAGGCTGCTGGTATAGCTTGTATTAGCCAAAGAGCACTGCACAACACCATGTGTAAAATGAATCAGTCTCTGTTTCCTGGAGGACAAAAACAAACTCCACTGTAGCACATAGATTGCTAATAGCAGTAATTATCAGGTTTATTGGCAACTTGCTAAAACATCAAGAATTATAGAAGCATTCTGTGCTGGGTTCTGAGCTTGGTAAAACCAGCATAAATTAAAGCATAGCTCTGTGCTTACAACAGATCTAAGTATCTGTACATTTGAAATAGCTATAATTTGTATTGGTTCCTTACTATTATGGCTTTTGATCACAAAAATGTCTCAGCCACACTGATTTGAGGAAACTTGCACACTCTCCATAGTTGTTATGTAGGTAAATATTGTGGTTTAAGTGCTAAAATGCACATAGTTGAAAAATAATTATCCATAGTGTTAGCCAAGAAAAACTTGGCAAGCAGTCTAATGCCATCGAGCTGGAAATAGAGCTGCCATAAAACACCTTTAGTTTCGTAAATAAGTAGGATTAGATAAAATATGTCAGTAAAAAACACCTTTTAAATAACAATTAGGTAAAACTCCCTATTCTTTTCCTTAAAAGAAGGAACATTTTCTTCACATTTTGTACTGAATTAAACAATCAGTTTATATTTCTTTTGTTTCTTTTGAATTTTCTCTCAAGGAATCGTATTTTCAGGAATAATAACTATGAACACTTAGAGTAAATAAAAAAAAAAAGGAACATTAATTCCTGCATATGCCGAATCAAGACTTGGACCTTAACTGTTATTTTCTAGTTCTATTTGAACATAAGCAAACTCAGATTTAAAGTGTACATAAATATTTATTAAGTTTTTTTAAAAATAAGATAGACATTTGATCACTCTCATGTTAATATTGAATATTTATACTGTCCTCACTGAAAAATTCCCTTTCAGGTTCAAAAAAATTTTGAATTAGAATAGTTTCACAATTTTGGAATTATTTTCAATGGATGCATTCCTGGAAATAGCAGTCTTTTAACAACAATCTGTAAAATACAAAGTAAAAGAAAAAAATTCAGCTAGTGAGTTGTTCACTGCAATTCTCTTTCCTTCATTATAATAAGTAAAAATCAAATGTTTTACTGTAAGTATTAAATGACGACTTGTTTTAAAATGAAGCAGTAATTTATTGAGCTGTAAAGTTGCAGACTTTTCACATGAAAAACATTCAGCTTTTACCTTTCTGTCTTGATAGAAATGATAGAAATGATTCAGAGATGCCACATGCAAAAATTTTATATAGATTTTTCTTTACTGTAGCTTAATGAAGGTTTTTTTTTTCCTTGTACACTGTAAGACAAATAGGATTGATTCCTATGCAAACTTAGCTAATATAAATATGTTTTTGTACTTTGTGGAAGAAAGGGGTTACTTTATCACTATCAAAAGCAAAGTGTCTCCAGTTTGTTATCAGTGCACAGTGAATGTTTGCCTTAGGATGAACTTAATATCAGGGACCTTACAAATGAGGAAATAAAAACCAGACACTGATTAAAACGTGCTGAAAGTGTTCCTTTTGTCAAACACAGTGAAGGTGCACTGTGTCTTGTGCTCTGTTGCACTCTGGGCCAGAATTACTCCATTTACAGTTCCTTGTATTTTAACTTCTTGGGACACATTGGAGGCCTGGGAAGACTCAGGAGTTTTGGTGACAGATGCTGGAGATCAGTTATCTTTAAATGAAGTGTTTTCGGGCCATTCCAACCTGAATTTGTGTCCTTGGGTTAAGCTCAGAGGAGATCTGTCTGGAATTCTGGCAGCACAAATCTCCTCTTGTTCCCTCCTCCATGTGCTCCAGCGCTGGCTTTGATAGTGCACCTGTAGGACTGAGAGGGAGTTCGCCCATCCCACCCCACCCTGCTCATTTGCGTTCAAGCTTGACCTGTGCCAAAAAAAGGCTTAAGTCATGGTAGTGGTATTATTAATCTTTGTTCAACCGAGAATAAAACTGAAGCTATAATTCTATATGCAGCCTGGAACAGTCACTAAATTTGTACATGCTTTGTCCTTCCAGTTCAATTCAGTGATCTAAAACCAAACAGTTATGTTTCTCAAGACTAAGTCCATCATCCCAGAAAAAGTACTTTTCTCCAGCTGTTTTACTGGGAAATGATAAAACAAAGTGGAAAAACATGGAAATAGGGTTTTTTTTCCCCTTTCCATTAAAACTGAGTGTTTTGAAAAAGTTAAACCAAAATCTGACATAAGAATTTGTTAACCAGCTTCTCAATTCTGTATGTTTTGCTCTGGAAATTTCATGGATTTCCATCAATCAGCAGCTGCTTAGACTGAATGGATCATAAATGTCTGTCTGGAGCCTGTCCTTGGTGCTTTTGCTGGTTATACAATCAGACTGTCCCCCCACCCCCTCCCCACATGCAAATGCTGTTTGTCCAGTCTCCTCTATTTTCATAGAATAGGAACATCATCTCCTGAGCCTTCTTCTAATAAAACTCCAAAAAAGGGAAGAAGCTATTTAAACTCTCAATGACTCTTTTCAGTTTTGTCCTGAATTTAGAATAGTTCACAATAGAAAACTTCAAAATTCAATTAAACTTCACTAAAATTAAACCACAAAAGAGCCCACAACAAAAAACCACAATCCAAAGTCTTTCTCATGGGAAGCAGCATTGTCTCACCCTAATGTTGATAGTATAAACCAAACCAAATCAATAAATGGAAGTCACCTGTAACTGACCCATGTGACCAGAGAGAGAAACAGCTCTTGCCCCTCAGATCCTGAAGAGAAGCAGAACCAGCACAGGACAAGCTGAGGGAAAAGCCCAGCTGACATGCAGGTTGCTAAGAGGTGCCAGCAGGGAATGGAGGGATGTGCAGGGATATGCAGGGATAATGCTCCTGACTTCTGACTGCCATCTATCAAAAGTCTGTCGTGTCCCATATGGATTGACCAGGCTGATGTGTTTCTGTCTCATGAGCAATAGGAACATGCCCTTTGAGGGCCTCCTCAATAACTTGGTTTCACATTCACTGGCCATGCTGAATTCCTAGAAACCTTTTAAAAATCCTAAGTATAACCAGAATCCTAGTAGACACAGATGATTTCTTAAATAGTTAACTTCTGTGAGTCCCATTTATGATGGAGAAATGTCAACTTCTTGCTCTGCTGCCTATCAGATGACATGACCCTACACCTACATCTGTCATTTGATGCAGTCAGGAAGAACAGGGTCATTCAGAGGGTTGCTTTCCTGGGGCAGAGTCTCCAGCTTTGAAAATAAACATCTCGGCTTTTTCTTGACGTTTTGATAGTGACTTGAATGCATTTTGGCATTTGTCTAGTAACAGGAGATAATTGCACCAGGGTGAGGTGGTCCCAGAGGACCCTTCTATGACACTTCTGGAGTTCCTGTTGGGATCAGTTACTGCCTCTTGATCTTCTCAGTGATCTGCCATTCTGTGAAGTATCATGCAGCATAACAGATGCAAACAATCTACATTCACCAAAGAACTCAGTTGGAATAATATTTTCTTTTTGCATTTTGTTCTATCCATAAATCTTTTAAATGGAAGCTTTGGAATAAAAAAAAATGAACTACCAACAACTAAGTAAGGCTAATACTACATCTTAATCATCTAGTATACATCCTACTGCTACAATACAACAGTAAGCAAACTTAAAAGAACACACCAAGTTAAGTCTATAGTTTCTGCATATACTCTTTTAGTATTTTTGTACCATGAAATATGGCATGGAGACTTTGAACAAAACTCTACCATCTGTATTTATCATGCTACTTTTCAGAACAGCAGCCTTATCATATTATTTTTTTTTAAGGGTTGTTTGCAGGCTTATCACTCAACTCTTATCCTGTGGGCAGTTTTTTGTCTGGATCTTGCCTTTAATCTCTCCAGCTATATGGATTTCCAGGAATTTAAACACTTACCAGTTTAAGTCTTACTGCATTTCAGAACTTTCCTGCCATTCCAATATATTAAGGAAGTGTCTCCAGGGAAAATGCTATGTTTATGTTGTATTGTACTACCTCTTGAAGACTGCAGCACGTTCCCTATCCTGTCTTACTATGATTATGTGGTCATGACCAGACCATCACCTCACCTCCACTTTGTTCTTCATTTCCTCTGTTTGGAAATTCAGTCCATATGAGAGTGAGAAGAGAGAAAAGGTCTGAATTCATTTCAATGTCTGGCTATTCCTGGGTCAGGCTAAAAAGGCAGATTTGCTGGGTTTAGTTCTTTTCCTTATCCTTCCATGTGCTTCTAGCAGGACTCTTTAATGACGATACTGTGAGGATATCTTGTCTCACTCCTGATTTTGCTGATACGCTTTAAAAACAAGAAATGGAACAAAAGAATATACATTCTTAAGTAGGTGTCTATAATGCTGTACCGACAATGTGATCTTTATTAACAGCTTGCTGCCTGGTTTAACATAACAAGTCTGCAATATGAGGTAGAGGTGTTCACAGCTTTGGTAGGAGGGTTGGCACTGGTTTTTTGGAACCTGCAGGGGTGTAATGAGGTGACATATCCAAAGGCTTTATACTTAGGTTGGGTTTCCATATGGATTTAAAATGTATTCAAACATCTTGAATAAATTGAGAGAGCAGCCTTCCTCAAGACATTTGGCACTTCCGATGCAATTAGAAACCAAAACTGGAAAAGACTATTGAAATAGTTTGAAACTTCAAAAAACAGTGCACTTTGGAGGTAGTTATAGGAATGGGGAAGGTTCAAGGGTTATAGTAAATACAAAAACATTTCTGCATGTTACCATCCAGTTCAAACCTCTGTACACTAAATCCTTTCATCACTTTAGTCAGCTTTGTGATCTTACTTCATGCAGAACACTCAGTAGAGTTAGAAAACCAAGTTTTATTCATCTTGTCCTTTTTTAATGTCAACATTAGGTTTTGGTGTAAGGATGAAACGAAAGGTATTTATCTGCCAGGAACTGAGGCCAGAGTTCTGGATTTCTTCTGCAACAGCAGATAATTTTGCTCACACTTCAAGCACATGCTCTATTTTAAATATTAATTTTTCATACAGTAGAAATTCAGAGACATGTATTTAGGTCCTAACAATCTAAGCAAGAGTGCTGATTTGCAGACATGCAATTTTAAAATAAATTTCTTATAAATTTACCTATATCCAAGTATTTTGAATTTACAGCTGGCTCCTATTTTTCTCACTGCCAAGCCCCACATGAATGTACTTGACACCCTGTCTTTTGGGAAGTGGGGATGTGGATTTAAACTTCGTGTCTCAAGACTGTTCCTGGAGTTAAATGGAATGTGCAAGTCTATCCATACTGGACTGAATCTGATCTCACACTGAGGCAGGTCAGAGGTAACTGTACTGAAGTCAGTGGAACTGACCCCAAAGTCGTAACTTCTGTACTGTTGAATTTCACTTACTTCAATGAAGTTGATTTTGATATGCACTGATTGAATGAGCTCAGAGTTAGACCTCATGTTAAAGCCACTATTTTTCTTTTGACTTTAGTAAAAATCCCAATAGAGCAATACAGTAATAGGATGAGATTTTTTCTGCTAAAAGTCCTGGTTGAATTTCTTTAAAATAAGCTCAGGAAAAGTTTTGTATTGTCTTTATAAAGAAATGCATGCTGCTAGCTAAGAGAGAGGAGAAATATCTTGCAGCATGAAATAAATTTTTATAGTTCAATCATCTGGAAGATTTCCATATGTCATATTTACACTCACTTCCTACTTAATGCAATACAGATTTTTTAAATGCATCAACCTTGAAAGAAAATAACATATGGAGTAGCCTATGTAGTTATTTTTTTTAATGAAATGGCATGCTTTTGTTTTACAAAAGAATTTTAATGGGTAGAGTGCAGGACCTTGAAACATGACAGTGTTTCATTAAACCAGTTTTTTTTTCCAATTTCCACTGCCCAGCTCAAGCTGTGAAATAGACTGAAAAAATATAAAGGTTTTATGTGTTTCATCCAAGTCAAAGATTTATCAATTCAGTAATCACAATGAATGAGCATGAAGTTATAGAATCACAGAAAAGCTGGAAAAGACCTTTTAGTTCACCAAGTCCAACCACTAACCCAGCACCACCAAGCTCATCACTAAACCATGTCACTGAGTGCCATATCCACATGTCTTTTAAACACCTCCAGGGATGGTGACTCCACCACTTCCATGGACAGCCTTCTCCAATGTCTGACCACCATTTCCATGAAGAAAGTTTTCCAAATATCCAATTTAAACCTCTCCTGGTGCAGCTTGAGGCTGTTTCTCTTGTCCTGTCACTTGTTGCCTGGGAGAAGAGACCAATCCCCACCCGGCTACAGCCTTCTGTCAGCATTTCTAGAGAGTGATAAGGTACCTCCTGAGCCTCCTTTCCTCCAGGACAAACATCCCCACATCTCTCAGCTGCTCCTCATCACTGTGCTCCAGACCCTTCCCCAGCTCCATTGTCTTTCTCTGGACATGCTCCAGCATCTCAATGTCCTTCTTGTAGTGAGGGGCCCAAAACTGGACATGGGATGAGGCCTCATGTGAGCCAAAGTAGAGTTGTGTTTGAAAACTTGATATTTAAGCTTGAATGTCCGGAAGTGCTCTTTAATAGGGTCTGTGCTGGTCTTAAAAATGCAAGTCACTCAAATTCCAGGAGTTAAATTCCCCAAGTTCTTCCTGATTATCAATTGCTACTTTTGTAACCTAGAAAGATCTACAAATTTTGGGATTCTGAGCATGGTCCAGTCACCTTGACGGTTAAAATATTCAGCAGCACATTTTTCTGTTGAGAAAAAGATGATTATTTTAGGGATTGTAGGAGGTGACAAGATGAATCTGTGAGCTTCTAAAAAATTTGGAGCCATATTCTGCCTCAGTTAGACTATACAATTCTTCTGGAATGTGTAAATCAAGATTTAGTCTATAGACTTTTGTCTACTTTATATTGAGGCACCTTGAACTGATGGAACTATTGTGGATCCACATGATTAGAAATTTAAAAATGCAAGGAATGAAATATAGCTGTGTTTGTAAAATGGAATGTCATAAACAAATTAGCTTTATAAGTCAACCACCACATTCAAAGGGGGTGGAAATAAGTGCAACCCCTATGGAAACACCTGGGTGGTATTCAGTGTGGTTCACAGAAAGTAAGCAGGGCAGAAAAAGAGAGAGTCCTGGTCCTGTCTTGCTACTGTCCTAAGGAAAGTCTCCCTTTCTGGGCTTGGTCCTCAGACTTTAATGGGGGATGTCTGCAAATACACCAGCAGCCTTTCAAGATGGGTCACTATCAAGAAGCTTGACAGAATAACAGTCAAATTTCTGTGGTTTTCTGGAGGGCTGGGGAGAGAAAAAAAGGGTGGGTTTGTGGGGGTGTGTTCAGAACCCTGTCTTTGTTCACATTAATCACTGCATCATCAAAAAGTGGTCCACTATTTGCTGCTGAATATTTAGACAAGAAGACTGATTTTCACAAATTAGTGTTATCAAAGACCCCTACCAGTGCCCTGTATCCACACTAGAACAACAGTTACCTGCAAGCAAAATATGCTGAAATGCTTAAAAGTGAGAATAGCTAATCATGAAAGAAGACTGTGATCCCACCAGACTTTGGGGAATGGTATCTCCAAGCAGATCTATTGTTGGCTGTTTGATTTGCCATCCTGGACAAAGGCCAGACTAGAGAGGACACAGAAAAAACTTTCAAACAAATTGCTCTACTTTATGTAAGTAAGGAAAGCAAACCCATTTCCACTTCACTTACTCTTCTTTAAATAATAAAGGAAATTTTTTTTTGTTCTTGACTGTTTGATCAGTATTGAATAAAAGACCAATGCTTGAGTAATTGCTGGGTCACCACTACTATTGACACCAGTAACTCATGAGTCAGAGGGAAGCCTTGTGCCTCAGGTCCCCATAACCCTCAGGGCCAGGATAACCTCCTCTACTGATTTGGAGGAAGGACAGCTGGCATCTGAAAGCAGGCAAACAGCGTGTCCCTTGTACCACACATTGTTTACACCTTGCAAGCACTGACTGAACCCAAGCTGATTGATATACCTGGATTTGCATTGTGTTAAGCTGCAATGAGTGGGTTTATTGTCTAGGGTTCCAAATATACAGTAATTCCCTAAACTTCCTTTTTGCTGTGTGGTAAAAGTGCAGCCTAGGCAGAATGCTAGAATGGTGCATGCAGGAGAAGGTATTTCTCTTCCAAGAGGGCTTCCCACATCCTTAATTTTAAAGTTTTTTTTCCAAGGAAACATTTCCTTCAAACTCATTGACTTGATTTTGGTTTTGCATCAAAATGTTGTTTTTTAACTAAGGCAGTAAGCAACGAACTGTAAACCAGTCCAAGCTGACTTGAATCTTTCGGAAGTACAGTTCCTGACCTGAGTAAAACTGGCCTCAGTTAAAAGTCTGCAACAAAGTAAAGGTAATTTGCTATTAAATGTTTCATGTGAGGTTTAAGATTCCATATCCATCTCCTTAACACCCAGTTAATGACGAGTTGTTGTTTGCAGGGTTGAACCAGTGAAGACATGCTAAAATACGGGCACAAACTTTATTTACCTAGACATTGCTATCTGCTACCTATGGCAGTATCACTGCAGATTATGAGCATTCACTTGGCACTGCCTGCTACTGTTGATATGATGTGGTCTTTACTTCAGTCCCTATATTCTGCATGCAAGCAGCTAATCAGTCTGACCAGTTGCTGAGCAACTTGACAACTGCAAGAACCAGATGTTAAGTTCTAGAATTTATTTTTCCAGTAGGGTCATTTAGGTCACTGATTTGTTTCCTAGCTAGCTCTTCTTAAGTCTTTTATCTGACTTCTTGGCTGATTTCCATCAAAACAATAAAGCATTTATAAGTCTCAGTTTCCGCATAATCATCATCTCCAACTGCAATTCCAAGAAGTCCCCTGTGTAATGATGTGAAGGTTTTATTTTCCTTGTGAAAGCTGTGAATGAGGTACAGATTTTGTTATGTCAGATACAATATTCCTATCTTGTTTATAACTGCTCAAAAGAACGTACTGTGAAGCTTCATTCACAGAACTGACGTTTCAAATTTATCAGAACAGGATTTATACTCTGATGTTTGTACAACTACAAAAGTTATCTATGATGGGTGGAGGAAGAAGATTGTTTTGGGTGGAGTGAATCCATCCAAGTCTCTACAGGGAGCAAAGAAAGGACAAGAAAACCTGGGATAGCCTTTGCAATCATACTGATAAAAAACAGTCACCCTGAAAACACTGGGGAAAAATAAATTAAACACCACACATTTCCCTAGTAAGCATTCTTATCCTTTGTTTACTTTCACTCAGAGATTATTATTAAATAAAACAAAGGTGCAATAAATACACACACACACAGAGACTTATATGTATGTAAATGTTTTTAAGAGAGTGTGGTTTTCAAACTCCATATGTTTTGGTTTACCATGAATGAAAGCACAAAAAGATAAAATATTGCCTGATATGGTCAACACCTATTAATCAATCTATGAGCAGATGTGCTTCTCTCAAGATTTGCATTACAATTCTCTCTCTCTTTTGCAGTTCTGCTGTGAAGGAGTACCTGGTTCTCACAATGGCTTAAGTTACTTTTCAAGCCTTCATACTTACATGGTGGTACTATTCTGATGTACAAGCAGTACCCAAAAATACATTAGTAGTTCTTCCAGCCAATCAGCCATCAGATTAATTTGGTGGTTCAGATGCCAATCCTGGCTCAGAAAGTCCATTTGCAGATTGCCACCAGACAGGGTGTATTACAGAAGGACCTTGTTAACACCTCACCACAAGCAGTCAAAAGTGCATCATTGTTGTACAAGGCTCAGAACACACTGCAGCTACCACCCCAAAGAAATAAAATCCAAGGAGTTGGATCTCTCTCCTTTTAGTCATGATAAATGGAATTTCTTCTCCATGCTATTTGAGGACTTAGGTACCACCTCACTTGAGTGAACACAGAACCACGGAATCACAGAACTGGGTTTATACTGCCAGTGGTGCTGGCAGAGACATGAAGTACAATTTTGTCTAAATTACATTTTCAGATGCCAGGGTGCATCTCCTCCACGAATAACACAATCTAACCCATTTTGCTGGCACAGATTCATGTGCATTATGGTTTCTCAGGCCTTGTTAGAGGGTTTTTTCCACGTTCATGCCAACTGTAAACATGCTGTTTGTGCAGTGTCATTGGCACAGCTGATTAATGTCCTTGAAGAGATTGTCCTTTCTCTAGGTATGAAGAGATTAAACAAATTTGGAGGGGAGAAAGCAAACAACAGTGATCAAAATTTTGAGCAGTGGGTACAAAATTCAGAATTACAATTTCAGCCACCTGATTCTGAAATATATCACAATAATTAATTAATGGCTTCCTTTCATGCAAGCAGGTGTTGTGAAAACAAGCACTAGGAAGACTCAATGTTTCTGGCACAGTTCTGTCTGTTCAGTCCCATGTCTAGTACTTCAGAGAATTCACAAACCACTATTTGTTTCACTCTTGCCAGCTGTGACTGTTGAAGGGGACCCTCAGTGGCATCAGCCAGATCACGTGGTAGTGAAAACTCAGTTTGAATTCTCACCAGTAGATTACTCTCCTCTGTTGTCTTTGGGCAGAATGGCTTCCAGACCATTCGTTCCTTAAGCTTCAGACAATTTTCATCTCTTGTTTTCCCTCTGTTTAGTCCCTCTACATAAAAAATAATTTACTATATTTAAAACATTTGGGTTTAAGATCCTACCATTTTGCATGACAGGTAGTTTACATGCATAAAACTTATATGACTTCTCTTAGTGTGGAGACCTCAAACATTTTTTCTTTTAGTGAAGCCAGCAGCTTTCTATCCTTAGTACAACAACAGAAAGAAAGCAGCTTTACCTGTGTCCTCTTCTGATGTGTAAGTGTTAAGGCAGCTGCACGATGCTCTGTGCTGTTGTTTGGTAGTGCACAGGCAGTGTTGGTGGGCCAGCATAACAAGGCGGCATTCCCCTAAAGCAAATCCTTTCCAAACAAAATGTGTCTTTCCCTTATGTGGACAGGTTTTTGAAAGGAGAATTACAAACCTTTGTTTTCAACAGGGAGTGAAAACAAATATGTATCATCCATTCTGAACATCAGACAAAACATTCAGACAGACCCTCATTTCCTATGGGTTAGCCATAGGAGCTCTGCTGTCAGTGAGCTGACCAAAGCCTCTGTCAGTCTGTTGCCTCTTCTGGACCCGGCTTAAATTAACATCTCAAGCAAAACACGAAATGCCTAGCTCAGTCTTCTGGATTTCATTTTAGGAGCAGCCATGCATGCCCCTGCTGGGTCTAGATTTTCTCCAGGCCTGGAGAAGGTCCTGTAGCAGGGGTATGGTCTGGACAGTGAGGTTTCTGTCCTGGCAGCTTTACTGGTCCAGGGAAACACTGTACTGGAAGCTGCTAAAGTTTGCTTGTATGGCTCTGGTTGCATCTCTGTTTGGGTCTTGGCTGGCAAATTTTTCTGTCTTCAGTTGATAAGGCATTCCAAATTCAAACTGAGGCATTCTAACCTCACTTTGAATCTTCCCCAGCAGTTTTACTTTGCAGCCAGCTCAATATGACAGCAAAACTTTGAAGTTTAGATGATACATTAACTTTACTGTAGGTTTTTTTTAATACCAGAAGTATAATATCATCAATTATTCTTTAAAAATTCTTCCTTTTGTTTATTCGTATACCAAGGTCAAATCCACTGCAAGTTTTACTCTAACGGAAGAAGTCACCAGGAATCTTATTTCTCTGATTTTGTTGTTTTACAAATCACCTCTTGAAGGTTTCCATAGCCAGAGAAATGCACTTGTAGTAGCTAATAGTAAAATATTATGGAAATTTTTTTAGTATACTATATAACTTGATGCTGATGGTTATGTCACATACTCACTTTTGGTTGCTGAAACAATCCATTTAGCAATTAAATAATTTGACAAAAGTTTTAAGGCAAACCCTGGCCTATAAAAAGCCCTGACTCCAGAAGCAAAAAGACTTGACTTCACTGGGAATGAGATCAGTCTCTTAGTTCAATAAATTTACAGGAAAAAGATACTCTTGTAAATGCCTTATTTTAAAAAATATTTCATAGGTGGTATTTTACAGTATCAGCAAATATATAAATCTTAGTATTACCATTGTCTCAGTCTTGTTTTATCTAGAATCTTACTTTGTGTAATTATAAAACTTGACAAAAAGAAACCATGATTGAGTTTGTGTAGTTCAGCCTTAGTAACAAGGCAAGAAGTATTTTCTCAGTTCCGCAGAGTAAGAAAGAGACTGGGAGAGCATCTAGTACAGTTTTTATTTCAGAGTAGCAGCTACTGGTATAGGTCTGAAGATTATGGTGAGTACTTCTTTACTTATTTTTAATGGGTTGATAAATCTTTTCCACCTTTTTCTGCCTCTGAGCAATCCCCTTGGTCAGTACAACTTCACATAGGAAAGGGAACAGGTTTGCCATCTCTGTTCATCCTACATTCACTAAGAAGGCTTCAATATGAATATATCAACATAAATATGGTACATAGGCATGATATGGAAAGACTGGGCAGATTTATTTTTTAATATGTAAATGGACTGTTGCATTTTAAGTTATAGTCATCTTTCATAAGAGCTGTTTCTATCTTTCCTGAGCTGGGTTATACAGAACTATCTCCCTTCTCCTTTTCCAAAGTGGCCTGTATGCAAGCGCCAGTTGTTAGCCAGTGTAGAAGTCCCACTTTAAATTACACAAACTACCAATTTTCTTAGAGTTTTCTTTCTGCTCTGTGGATGCTAACATATACATGCTCTATTCTACTTCCTGATTTCAATGGCTTTGAAATGCCAGGAGGAGGGATGGATTCTGCATTACCAATGCGAACGAATCCATGTTCTGTGTCTGAGCTCACCTGCTGGGGGGGATTTCAAAGAATCACAGTCAAATTCAGCTCTGGAGCTGATCATAAATTTCAAATGCTTTTCCAAGGTACATTAAAGAACAAACTACTGTAAATCTGTAAAACAGCCACAAATCTTGTAAAAAAGCCTTTTTTAAAATCTGCTGGATATCCAGTAATTGTTCCTAGACTGTTCTGGTTTTGTGCATAAAGAACTGCTGTGTAAAAAGAACTGCCATATGCTTTCAATTAACATTATTTTGATTTTAGATTAAAACAACAAAATAAGGAACAATGCAAAGTCTCCATGAAAAACTGCAATATCTGTATTTCCTTATCTTTAGTGAACCACATAAGAAAGTGTGTGACTCTGTCTTTTATTTGCTTAAATAAGAAAAGCAATAGAAACAATCCAAAAGCTTAAATATTTGGTTTGACTTTGCAGCCTAAGTGAGGAGAAATTTTAGGTTACAACTATCCACTTTCCTGAACTAATTAGTTCTACCTCTCTTGAAACTTATAGCGTAAATCTTAAAAACAGAAAAAAAAAGTTTTCTGAAAGCTGTGACAGCTTTTTCTTGTTGCCTGATGGTAAAGGAGTAATGTTAGCTATGTAAATAGTAATGCTTATACCTTTGTAAGAACGCTACCAAGAATTTATATCCTTCCTTCTGCCTAAATGGGAATGATTATAACTAGAGTGTTTTCACTTTCTGTGTTTGCCAGGTGTGGATGTCATAGGAAGAAAACGACATGAGACTGGTGTTATTTTATGCCCTGAGTATACAGCCCTTTACATGATGGATTTTAGAACTCTGTTTACAGAAAGCAAAATTCTTCTTTTTAGAGACAAAAAAACAGCTACAGGAGACAATTAAAGGACAAAACTGCTTTCTTAAAATATGCCAGACATTTCACAAAGTGCACTAAAACATGATTTTCAGAAGGACATGAAGAGTTGTTATTTGAAATGCCAGCTAAACCACCAAAAACTTCTAGTCCTGTTATGATTAAAATTATTTAATTCCCAATTAAAATTGACGATCCATTGGGGTATAATCTTCATTATTTATGAACAGCAGGCTGTGATTGATGGCCACTGTGGTAACCATTTAGGTAGATAGCTGCTTTGTTTGAGCCAATAGGAACCATAAAATAAATACCTTTTCTTTTCAAGGGATTGAAGGATTGTACATCTATTACAGACATTGCTCTGTTGCCTCTGCTTCCATTTTGTAAAGAATTGCAGTACTCTCACTTACAGAACAGTATAACTGAGTTTTAACAGCCGGTTTTGACAATGGAAATAACATACAACCTGATCAGAAAATCTCGTAATATCCTAGAATAATTACCTGGTCTAGGAAGAAGTTCTGCTTTTTTTCTTCTTCATCTTTCTCTATCCACTCCACTGTGGAGGATGACAGATTTCAGACATGCTTTTGGAGAAAGATTGTATCTTTTAAAGGAGCAATTTCTATGAGGAAAAGAAGCCATCAAGGCTTTGGGCATGCACGACTTTTGACTGACTAGAAGTGCTATGTCCATAAAGGATTTGGTCCAGAGCTCAGTGAAGTTGAAGGACACTGTCTTAAATCAAAGTAACAACTGAGAACTGAATCAAGCTTGCAGTGATCTAAATTAAATCTACTATTTTTGAAAAAAAATTGCTTGCTAGATTCCTATCGGGGGACTATCTGAATTTGCCTTTGTGGTGTGTTTTACCATCTCAGATACTTCCATTTATCTCTGTGTTTTTGAACTTCACGAAAACATAGTAATTTTAGCCAGTAACAGTGTAAGTTATTTGCTTTCTTTGGTTATTTTCATATGCTCTCCTGACTCTAAGCTCTTTAATAGTTTAAAATTCATAGCTAAAGTTACAAAGCTTCTTTTATCCACGTACTCAATTACCCTGATATTGGAGTGCCTATTAAAAGCAATAAAACTAATACTGCAGACCTTGCGACTCCATCTTGACTATGCTCATGTCTGTATTTTCACCAGCTATGAGCCCATGCTTCTCCCAAATACACTTTGAAAATTATAGCTTATCATATTCAGTTGCGTGCACTGAACTTGATAGGACTCAGTTCTCACTAAAATAAACAGGAGGAGTTTGCACTACAACTTCTTATGCGCACTTAAAAAACTTCAAAACTACCTCAAACCTACTGACTAATCACATAAATGGATGAACCAAAATGGATCTTTTTCGTGTTTGTTGTGAAGCTCTTCTTGTCAGTATAAGATTCTGCATAATGCAAGGTGAAGCTCTGGCTGCTTTATTGCTTTTTCCTGTGACTGTGAAAAAAAGGCATCAATTGAGACCTTATTCCTACATGCATATGAAAGGAAGACCATGTAATTTAATTCATGGCAGACATATGACTGACACTGCATTTTGGAGATGGGGGTTCATTCCTTCTTTCTTCTTTTGTGAGTTTGGGAAATATACCCCTCTGTATTTCAAGTCTCCTTCCAAAAAATAGGAACTTAGGAAATAGACATAGTAATAAGAGCACAGATGCTTATCTTGCATGTAAATGCCTGTGTTTAGACTTCTAAATACTGGTAGGTACCTACAACCTGCATCTGAATCACTCTCCTGCATATACTATTCTTGATTACAATATGAACTTAACTTTAAAGGATTAACTGCTTAAGTACAGAGAGGGAAAACATACATCCTGGCAGGAATTTTGGCGTGATCTTTCCCCAAACCACCCAGAAGCTGGCACAACAAATGGTAAGATGGTACCTGTTGCAGTCTAAGATCTGGTGGATAAGAAACAAAAGAAGTACTGAAGTCAGGAATCTAAGGGATGGAACAGGTGAAGCTTTTCATACAGGTTATTGTAGAGAATTCTTTCTATATTCAAATCCAATCCTATGTAGGAAAAACAACTTCTCTAGTTGTACTCCAAGCAGAAATAGCAGTGAGGTTGCTCTTATGGAAGAGGTAAGTACTCTGTGATTGGTCATAAGAGACTGTCTGAGCTACCATAGCTTCATTAAATAGTTTAAGACAGTATGGGCAAGGTAGGTAGGGATATAGGGAGTTAATTTATATTATTATAAAGGCAACATTGGAATGTGATTTAAGTCCTGCTGTCACCTTCCACCTTCCCAGATAAATAATCAAGCCTAAAAGAAAATGCATTTTCCTGCATTGTAAGTAATAACTATAGTATGTTGGAGAATGGATGCTTGATTGGAGAACAATCTGCTAGCAGATTGTTTTTTCACAATTCCATTGCAACCTGAAGACACTGTTAGGTTTGCCTTTACATTACCATCTATCAACAAAATGCAGCCAGCACAAAGGTTTGAGTGGACTGTTTTGCCACAGGGTGTGGTGGTGCCTTCCCTCAGGGGGGCTCGGACCCCGCCTGTTGCTCCGGCACTGGTTATACAATGGCTGAGTGACACAGGACCCGAGGATGCTCAGGACACCCCTTAGACATCCCCTGGAGTGGAGAGAAGCACAAACCCAGCCTCCCTTTCCAGAGACTTCTTCGCAGTTCAGCAGTTTATTGGTCAGTTATTAGGTAATCTTTAATAATTGGTTGTTATTACTGTGTCCCACCCTGTAAGCCCTGCGCTATTGGATGTAGCCGCGCTAGCTGGACGCGCTCTTGCCGAGGGCTGGGGACAGGCCCGAGGGCGCACGGCGTCCGGCACTGGCTATACGCCCTGGTGGTGCGGGGGCTGGCTGCCGAGCTGCAGCACTTCTCCCCCAACAGGGTCTCAGTCGTGCCCAGTTGGACAGTGCCGGCTCCTCTGGTGAGCAGGTTGCCCAAAGCCCGGTGGTCTTCGGCGCAGCGGCGAAAGCAAAGACTCAGGAGGGGCCTTTGCTCAGTGATTTCAGCTCTTTAATCAGGGTCCAGGGTAGAACAGGGTCTGGGTGAGCCAAGGGTTCTGGAGCTAAAGACCTCGCTCCTCCCCAAACAGGGTTTCTTATAGGGGAAGGCGAGGGGGGTACACCCAATGAGGATACAAAGATTTGAATATAACCAACAAGCAACCAAAGGTACAAGAACTTGCTAGAACATGACCATAAAAGGAACATTACATAACGGATGAACCAACCAATGAGAACAACCGAAAAGGAGCATGGCAACTAGGACACCCTAACCAGGGAGGCTGTCTCCGGGGGCAGTGTGCTAAGCTTCCCTCCACCATTGCTGAGGCCTGCTGGCTGTGGCCCTAGCCGTGCACGCTGCCACAATTGGATGTTAGTGTTTTCCACGCCCTGTTTCCTGTGCTTAAAAGTTCGTGTTTGGTGCGTAGTTTGGCAGATTTTTGGTTTCTCTCTTGGACTATAATAAACCATCTGCACCCCCGCCAGAAATCTCCCTCTCCTTTTCTTCGTGCTCCGGACCGCCGTGCACTCAGCGAGCTCCTATCTGCACCTAACGAAGACAGGCTACCCAGCCTGGGGCAGCGTCATTGGGATATCTGCTTACAGCGCGAGAGGTTCTGGCGAGCCCACATTCTGGGCCACTGGTTCCCGCGTGAGGGCTCGATACCGGCTGAGATCGGATCGCTCCAGATCCTCTGAATAAGCGGCACTTCCAGCCCCAAGGTTCCACCGAGCTATCCCGAGGCAGGGCTGAGCGAGATGCAACGCCGCAACAGGGAATGAAAAATTGTCCCACAATGTGCCAATTGTATGTTCATCGGGCTTTAAATCCTGTTAGACAGAAATTCCCTGACACCTTAATTTATCACTATATGGATGACATATTGTTATGTCGTGCATTTCCGTTTACCACTGAAGATTTGCAACAAATTACACATTGTCTGAAGCTGAAAGGGCTGATAGTCGCCCCAGAAAAGATTCAAATTACTGAGCCATGGAAGTACTTAGGATGGACGGTTACTGCAACCCAAGTTCATCCACAGAAGCTGTCTATTCAGGCTGATCTCAAAACTGTTCATGATGCACAGACATTGTTTGGTGAACTGCAATGGGTATGCAATATTGTTGGCCTTCGTAACGATGAACTGATGCCACTGTTACCTCTGTTATGAGGAACTGACCCAGCAGCACCAGTTGCACTTAACCCTGAAGAAAGACAATGCTTAAAACATGTTAGCCAAAAGATTCAACTGTCATTTGCAGATCGTGCACTTCCTGATGAGCCTTTTGGTGGTCTTGTGTTTAATAACTCTGCCTCCGCTTTTGCAATTTTGTGTCAGTGGCCTTGGCAAAAGGAAAAAGGGGGAGAGACCACCAGAGAAGTCAATGTCCTAGAAGCAGTCATTGCATCTCTGTCAAAGGGTACAAGCAAAAGAGTAAAAACAGCAAAGTGTCCAGAAGAAAGCATTATTATTTTGGAATGGGTTTTCCTGAAATTTGCTCCACCAAAGAGTATCTGGGCAAGAACAGAAATGATAGCTCATTTAATCCAAAAGGCACGTGGGAGACTTGTAGAAATTACTGGGCAAGAGCCAGCATTTTTAAGTCTACCAATAAAAGCAGTTCTGCGAGAATGGTTGCTTCAAATCTCAGATGACTTACAGATTGCTTTAACAGATTTTCCTGGACAATTGTTAGATAAGTACCCAGCTGACCCACGATTTAATCTTTTTTTTCAGCAGAAGTGGTTGCAAGAGCCACATGTTCACAAGCAGCCAGTGTCGGGTTGTATTGTGTACACTGATGCAGGCTGACAGTCCCGTAAGGCAGTTTGCACTTGGTTAGATGAGGGACAATGGAAACATCATATTATTGAAGAGACCAGCACAGATTCCCTACAAACATTAGAACTTGCAGCTGTCATTTGGGCTCTTATACAATGGCGGGATGTTCCCCTTAATATTGCTTCTGATTCCTTATATGTTGTAGGTGTTGTCCAGTGCATAGAACATGCAATGATCAAAACTCCCACTAATCCTCGATTGGAGCAATTATTTTTACAAGTTTATCATGCAGTGAATAGTCGTTCAGAATCTTGCAGTATTTTACACATTAGAAGTCATATCACTACAGCAGGCCTAGGAGAAGGCAATGCCCGAGCTGATGCCCTTGTTAGTCCTCTTTTACAAACACCCAATAATTCGTTTTCATGTGCTCAAGATAGTCATTCAATGTTTCATCAGAATGCTAAAGCATTACAGAGACAATTTTCCATAACTGCAGATGATGCACGAGGCATAGTTCGTGCTTGTCCTCAGTGTAGTCAACATGGGTCTAGTTTAGGCCTTGGTGTTAATCCTCGTGGGTTACAGTCCTGTGAAATATGGCAAATGGATGTTACCCATGTTCCTGAATTTGGTCGTCTTAAGTATGGTCATGTAACAGTAGATACATTTTCAAAAATTATTTGGGCAACTGCTCAAGCAGGAGAAAAAGCTATTCGTGTAATTAGTCATTTAACAGTGTGTTTTGCAGTCATGGGGGTACCCCAAGAGTTGAAAACTGATAATGGATCAGCCTATATAGGACAAAGGATGCAAAAGTTTTGCAAACATGGGGAGTTAAGCATGTTACAGGTATTCCTCATGTTTCTACAGGTCAAGCAATTGTTGAAAGGGCACACAGAACCATAAAGCAGTATCTCAGTAAACAGAAAGATAACACAGAAGTGGACTCACAATGTCAATTAATGAAATGTTTACTTTAAATTTGCTAAGTATAACAGGTGATGCAGAAAATCCTCCTGTAGGTACACATCATAGTCAGATAAAGATGCAAGCAACCCCAGGGGTTCAAATAACCTATAAAACCGCTGTGACAGGACAATGGGAAGGTCCTTCACCTCTTTTATTTAATGGTGGGGGTTACAGTTGTGTTTCCACAAATTCTGGACCTATATGGGTTCCTAGTCGATGGACAAAACCTGCACTACATGCGGTGGTTACCACCTCCATTGGATAGTTTCCGAATTATATCGTGAACTAGCTGCGTGAGTAGGGTACGGAGACTGAACTACCAACACATTGAAACCAACATCTTCGCTGGATGTCCTGTTGGTAGCTGGGAATTACCTGAGAACATTCGAGCATTACAAGGAAGCAATTGTAATATTTGTAAAGGTCCTCTAACCTTGAGTATAAGGTGTGGAAGTTGTAGTATTAATTTTAGTCGAAGTAGCTGGACTATAGCAGCTGCGGGAGGTTTATGTGATAAATGTTATAAACCCCATGCATTTGATGAGTTTATAAGTGATGTTAATTTTCTTTATAGCATCTTANTGGGAATTACCTGAGAACATTCGAGCATTACAAGGAAGCAATTGTAATATTTGTAAAGGTCCTCTAACCTTGAGTATAAGGTGTGGAAGTTGTAGTACTAATTTTAGTCGAAGTAGCTGGACTATAGCAGCTGCGGGAGGTTTATGTGATAAATGTTATAAACCCCATGCATTTGATGAGTTTATAAGTGATGTTAATTTTCTTTATAGCATCTTAAGAAGACATGTTAATTATATCCTAGCTCAACAGGCGTGGGTATTAAAAAGAGCAACCAGACAGGGAGAACGAACAAGATGTTCTATGTTAGAGGGAGTTCAATGCTCTCGATGTGGGTAATATCATGTATGTTATTCAATGTGGTAGAGAGCTTAATTCCAACTCAGCCAAAACAAAACATTTGGGCTACATTGGCTAATTTGACAGATCAAGAGGTCATTTGTCTCGCTTTGTCATCACCAGGAAATCCATTTACTACCTGTCTAGTGGGCATTCCCATAGATAGTGATGCCTGGCCCTGCCCAACAGGTGTGCATGTGTCAACCTGTAATCGTACTAATCTGAATGTCACGGTAGACAATTGGGATCAATGGGTATCACAGTTACCAATTGCATCCAATGAACCTCAGGAATTGGAACTATTAGGCTCTCTAACCATGGGTGTGTGTGTTATGTTTAATTGGACTAGCAAAACAGCTGATTGGAATGCTATCGTTACCACAGTTAATGCCACACTGTCAGTGTACAGGAACACAACACAATGGTGTCAATATCTGACGTCTAATGTTGCTATATCTACAAGCAGTCCTTTAACTTTGCCCCATGGTATTTTCTTTATACATGGTGATCGAGAGTGGCCTGGTATTCCTTCAAAGATCCGAAGAGGACCTTGCTCTCTAGGGAGGCTTTCTCTGTTAACATCCAATATGTCCATAATCCTAAATGTGTCCTGGTATCATAAATCTGAACGAAGCATCCATAAATTTCAAGCAGACTGTAAAGACAATGTTGAATTCTGGTCACTAGGAGCAATTTTATCTGCTTCAATCTTTGCTCCGGGAGTTGCTAGTGCTAGAGCCTTAGCACAATTAAACAAATTAGGATGTTGGCTGGTGAAACAATCCAATGCTACTTCTCGCGCCTTAGCTGATTTATTGCTAGATGTTGATTCTGTAAGGCATGCTACCTTACAAAACAGGGCTGCAATTGATTTTCTGTTATTAGCACAGGGACATGGTTGTGAAGAATTTGAAGGTATGTGCTGCATGAATTTATCTGATCATTCAAAATCGATACATAAGCAACTGGCAGAACTAACACAGTTGACATCTCACAGGTGCAAGATGGACTGGCATTAGACGCCTGGTTACATAACTGGGGAATCTCAGGATGGCAAAAAGACATAATTTGGGCTGGATTATGATTGCTAATAGGTGTTATTCTGCTACTGTTATGGTGCCATGTTTATTACAATGTTTACAATGGATGGTATCCAAAATGATCATGCTGACCTGGCTTGTGCATAAAGAAAAAGGGGGAATTGTTGGAGAATGGATGCTTGAGTTAGGGCATATAGATATCCATGAAGAAATTCATAACTGCACGTAGATATAAATAAGGAAATAATAGTTGGTTGAGTAGAGCACAAAAGCATGCAAAGAGGAATTCATAATTCTGTACTGATATAGTTTCCCATGCTGATATAGAAATGACCTAAGCTGAAAGTAGCCATAGCTGTCCTTGTCAAGGATGTGAGAAAGAATGTTAAATACTACAATATATAAGCATAGAAAGAACAAGATAAACAGAACAAAGAGCAAGTCAAAACTGCAATGAGTAGCACTATTATATTGCTTATAGCCAATCAAGAATAGTCATGAAATATTAGTGACCAATAGCAGTAGCACCTCTGTATCTTACTATAAATGTAAGCTGAATTCTGAAATAAACTGAAGTACCACTTATACCTCTAGGAGTGTGTGTGGTATATTCGGCGACTCTCAAGCGACAATAGTACCCTTAGTAGTGCTGTATTGTTTATTCTCCTGTGACAATGGCAAACTTCTGAACCACCTTCTCTTCTGTGTCCACTGTTTGACATAATTCAGACAGAAATTTAAGTCCTACTGGCATCCTTTGAAGATAAAACGACACCCTTTACAATTTGAGTTTCTGAATAATTCTGCTGTCATATCTCAGACTGAACATATCTAGAGCTAAAAAGAAAAGTTACTGTCAGAAAATGTGCATCAAAGGTACAAGGAGCTTTGAAAACAATGGAAAAAACTGACTTGGCTGTGATATGGTTTGGCAGAAAGGCCTTTGGATTTACATCTTCAAGGTGTTCAATCACATTGAACAAAGGTGTGCTTAATACAGAGTGACTCTCTTTCTTTTCAGTTGTATATGAATTAATACGTGAGGTTTCTTTGTTCTTCAATAGATGTGACAACCCATGCAGTTTCATGGTTTTTTGTCATTGTAATGAAAGTGCCAAGACAGTCACTCTTGGAAAGTTTGGAAAAGAACACAAAACTTCCAAACTGGTAATTTTCTTGTAATAACGGTAGTATCTGAATTAAATGTTCTCTTTTGTATCATAAACCCCCATCATTAAGTAGAAACAAAGCAAGGGAAGGAAGAATATTTTGTCAAATAAGGATCAATATTTACAATTTTGAAAACAGATCACTGAGGACTGTGCATCCCTACCTAAATCCTTATTATATAATTCTTCTGTGTGTACTTTATGATAGATAACCTTCAACACTTATCCAGATCTTGTGGCAGGAATATTTATGATGCCAGTTATTTTTGAGATTTTCCTTTGGGATCTTCTATGTGAATATGATATAGAAACATTTCAGCATCTGGGGAAAGTTGAAATCACTACTGAACTGATTAAGAATAAAAATATTAAAATAATTTTTAAAAAAGAAGGAAAACATAAAGAAGGATTTGATCCCTGGGCCAGCTAGGAAATCAGCAAATTTCTATAAACAAAAGGATAGAGATGATCTATCTGTTTCTTAGGGTAAATACTCGGAGCAAAAAATTATTGCGAATACAAAGGGCAATATTCTTTTGATTTACATTAATCTAATCCCACAGAGCTCAGTTGAGCTCATTCCATAAGCAGTTATGTTCTTATTAGCAAGTTGCAGTTCCCACATAGTCCAGACTTACTGATTCACAGCACAAATGCCAACATCCAAGAGCAGCTCAAAGAGTCTTGGCTGACTGCAGTGGGATCCATGAGAAATCCCAACAATTTTAAAATATGAGAGATACTGGTTTTGATTTTGATGAGACATTGTCAACTCAATGCACACTTCCTAAAGAATTCTTATGTGTAAACTGTTTTTTCAGCTTTTGTTCAGGATGGCTGTGAATTTGAAGGAGTGTCAGAATGGGAGACTGACATACTTCCAGAGTTGTGAAGTTAGAACTGGAGTCAAGACTGCTTGCCATGGGTAAAAACTGTGAGTAACTCGAAGCGTTCATCAGTGGTCACATGACCTGAGAAAAGTAATCCCAACCTTTCCCAGTCTCTATAGAGTTGTGCCTGCATCAGAGCTTCCACGGGTGTTTGCTCAGTTCATGCACGCAGTTTAGTTAAGCAGCAAAAGTAAAGAGATGAGGAAGGGTTCTTTTCCGCTTATTACCAGCAGGTTTTAATACTGGAGCCAAGGAGGGTGCGGACAAAGATGAAAAAGGGCTGGCAGGGGTGGCTGGCGGGGGTGTCTGTTATATCACGGAAGTGAGGGGAAGGCAGTCGGGAGAGAGCTAATTGCTTCAGAGGACCAGAACGACTGACAGGGGTGCCGGACAGCCACCCGTCTGTCCGCACAGGGCAGAGCAACCAATTGGCTGCCCTTTCGGGCAGGGACTGTCCCCCCGTCGTGGCCAGGGAGCCCCCGTGGTGGCCCGGGACGTGCCACCCCCAGCTACATTGGTGGGGGGGCAGCGGGGGGGAGGGTCCAGCCCCCCACAGCACCGGCAGGGCGGGGTTGGCCGGCGCGGTTGGCTATCCCCAGAGGCACTGCAACAGTGCACCATTTCTTACAAAAAATCAAAAGGGTTTTACAGATTAACAATGTAGTCCCTCCACCCACAAGTCCCCCAAAATCAGAAAGTTTATTTCAGTCTTTTTGAGTCCCAAGTGTGGAATTTTTTTCTTTTTGGAAACAGCTTGGAGATTCACGCAGTCTTGGTTGTTTTCTTTTCACCTTTTTCTCTTCCAAGCGACATTTTTCTTGTTTACTCCTGTAGTTTCTGGGGAGAGCTTAACAAACACTTTTATAAGATCCCCCTGCACCCACCCGAGTCATGCGGAGGTGAACAGGCAGGTTTATTTTCTCCACACTGTTTGCCCGTTGGGGAGTGTGGGGTACAGGTTTTTCTTATTAGCAGGGCCACTGTATGTTAATTTGGCCAGCTGCTTGGTGAATTCCCCCCAGGGAAAGGGCCCGATGTAAAGGAGGAGGGGCCAGGCCCCAGCGTGGGAAAAATTTGCGGGCAAGAAGGCAGAAGGAAGAGAAGCTGCAGGCTGAGTCATGTGGCCCGCGCCATATCAGCCCCCATAGCTGCGCCATGTGGTCAGCAAATTCTTGTTGTTACAGATTAGGGAAGAAAAACTGGGAATGAGGGGAAGGTAAAAAGGGTTAGGAAAAATTCCCAAGCAGTGTGACCAGTGCTGCCCTGGCAGAGGTAAGAAACAGGTGGGGCAGAGACCGAGAGACAGCAGCAACATCATGTGATGAGGAATTTCTGCCCCCCACTTCTATGGAGGTTAGTGGGAGTAGGAGCACACACAGGGAAATCACCAGTCGCCTCCGGGAAGAACTGGAAAATATGGAGACGACTTTTTAAAGTTTAGGGTTCCCACCACCAGGGGTAAGGGCCTTCCTCTTGGGAACTGGGCAAGCCTGACCCATATTTCCCAAAATCTCACCACCCGCCAAAAGGAAAAAATGCAGAAAATAATAAAAAGAGTGAGGGATATACAGGGCAGTCCTGGGGGCACCCGTCTCCTGTCTCTTCAGGTTTCTAGGGTACTCACGGTCCCCGGGATGCATCGCGGCTTCTTCCATCCTGGATGCTCCCTTTCTTCAGTCCCAGGAGTCCACTTGGACTTGAAATCCCAACTTTCTTGTAGGCTTGCAACCCTGCCTTCAGTCCGTGACGCTTCCCTCAAAAAAAAGTCCTTTTGGTGGTGTCCCCCACTGCG